>PVJD01005300.1:0-118276 GCA_004026545.1 Mormoops blainvillei | reverse complement strand
GTCAGACGCTAGACGTGTTCCGAAACGGGAGCCAGCAGGAGTCGCCAGCAGCCGGTGCAGACCGCGAACAGACGGGGATGCCTGGGCCAGTGGGAGGGAGGCGTGGCTGGGAGCGGAGATGTGGACGAGGCCGGGCAGGAGGTCAGGGCTCAGGTTCAGGCACCTTGAGCTGGAGATGACTGGGACGTGGAAGGTGCGGGTGCGGAGAGAAATCTGGCGGGGGAGCTGTCCACTGCGGGGTCTTTTGCTCATCGGTGGCATTTGAAGCCAGGAGACTGGGTGGGCTCACCAAGGCAGCGAGGGGGAGAGAACAGGGAAGGGGCCGAGCAGCCCAGTGCAGGGGGTGAGGGGAGGCAGCCCCCGGGGCACGGTGTCTTCTCCTGGGAGCAGGGGGCAAGGTGTCCATGTGCAGAGAAGAGCTAGCAACTGTTACAGGTGCCTGTGATACTTGAGGAAGACGAGGGACTGACCAGGAGACTGGGCCACCTGGTGGGCACCGGTGAACCTGCAGCAGCATAGACAACACCTGAAAGGAGTCCTGCTGCAAAAGAGTGAAGGAACGGGGCCATGGTGGGAGAACTAGGATCTTCAAAAATACTTCAAGTTCAGAAAAGTAACCACGCAGTTGTAAATCCACAGGCATGACCCAACGGGCATTTCAAAACTGTGATGTGGAGCGGAAGGCGGGGTGGGGGATGGAGGCTGGGGCGGTCCACGTCCCTGGCTCACAGATGAGAGCAGATGGCGGTGGAAGCCGAGGCGGCTCTCAGAGAGGCAGCAGCATCTGCTGAGTGGGGATGGAGGAGGAGGAGGCGTGGGGACTGGAAGCAAGGAGAGAAAGTGTGAATATTTCCAGGAGGAAAGGGAGACTGAACGCTCGGGCCTCAAACGTCAGCCGGCTCAGCAGTCACGTGGAGGGTCGGTCTAAACTCGGATTTCCATCCGGGCTAGTGTCTGATGGGGTGGGGCTGGGTGGGGCCTGAGACTGTTTCCTACTGAGTCCCGGGGTGATGCTCCCGTGGCTGGTCTGAGGACCCCACACGTCGGGAAAACATGCCCTTGGTTCTCCTCCTGGTTCCGCTAGTCACCCAGAAAGGCTGGCCTGGGCGGGGGGTGCCCGGCATGATGGCGTCCAGGGCCCCCATGGTTGTGCACGCAGCGGACACCAGTCGGTGAGCTGTGTGCGTCTCCCAGCCATGGGCAGCTCGCTTTTCAGTTTGGTTTATCTGAATTGTTTTGTCCCGAGTGTTGGCTTTCATTTTCCTCTCCGCCACCTGAGAGGGTCCACTCGTTAGCTCCGTGCTGCACAAACCCAGCAGAGGGATGGAGTCAGGGGACGAAAGGTGGTTGGAAATTCCTGTCCACAGGGTTTGACCTGGCTCCACAGGGGAGGTGCCTGCCCGGCCGATCCTCAGCGTCCAGCTGCAGGTGACAGGAGCGAACGGGGGAAGGGAGCCGGGCGGCCATCCTCACTAGGTGGCACTCTGACCTTCAACCAGCTCTAGTGTCCTCTGGGCCGGAGACCACAGCTCTGTCCAGAAAAGAAGCTCTAGGAAGGCGGGGCGGGGCCGTGGTACTGCAGTGTAGCAGAAAAACTCTCTATAGAGCTGACCGGTGTCTAAACCACCATTGACCAAACCTCCCACCGCCCCCTGGAGACCCTGGGTGCTGCCTGTCCCACAGCCTGAGGCCAGGGCCTGGGCGACTGCCTGGGTGGCTCCTGCTGGCTTTGCTGCAGCTCAGGGCCCACATTGCCACAATCAGTTCTGCCTTCCACAGCTGTTGGGACGATGAGATAAAATAATCCAAGCAAAGCACCTAAGCGATTAAGTAGCTGACCTCGGATGACTCTCCAGGGAAAAGGGTTTGGCAAAGCGGACCAGCTGCTGCTGTAGCTGGCACTGCCTCGGAGCAGCAGGCCGGGCCCCCCACCCCCAGGGAAAGCAGCATTCATGAGATTTTTGCAGCTCCAGCCCCACCCCCATTTGTTTTTCTGGAATCACAGTCCTTCAGGGAGCTGCTCGCCCCTCCCACTTAGGTGCTGAGCTTCAGCTGTACCCACCCACAGATGACCAGCTGTGCCAGGGAGCTGTGGTATTTAATTCAAAATCAGCACATGAGTCATCGGTAACGTTCCCTGTGGCCTACTCAAGGGATATAGCACCGGGACTCTCCACATTCCTTATGCTGGGCTCTCCCACATTTAATAGGCTTAATCTCTTGCAAGCATGCCATTTCTAGCATATAATAACATCGACCATGTATGAGCTGGGTGCTGTGTGAAGTACTTGATAAGCATATCGCATTCGGTGATTTCACCCGGCTCTTATAAAAGCCTATGTGTGGTGATGGAAAAAATAAACTATAATATAAAGTAACAGCCCGTGCGGAAGCTTCTCTGCCAAATTTCTCTACTCATGAGGCAGCTCAGAGCGGGAAAGTCTGCCCAAGGTCATACAATGGCCAAGTTTTGGGGCACAGATGCCAGCAGACCTGAATTTATGGGAGTAGCGTCGGATAGTTCCAGGTCAAAGGGAAAATGGAACTATCTCCCATTCCCGCTGAAGGCTGAGGGTAGCAGAGAAAGAATAGCCATTGGAATGGGCAGTAAAGTGACCACATAACATCTGAGGCTTAATGGACAGACACAGCAAAGATGTGTCTGGGATCTAAGCATTAATTCATGCATGTGAGCTTTATATTCCTGTTTCATACCGTGTTCAGAAAAGCATGGTTCTTGATGCTTTAATCTTTGATACAGTTCAAGGAACAATAGAATGTAAACGCTGCTGCTCTGTCCCCTAATCCATCAGTGAGGCCAGCAACGACCATGGACGGCTGCCTGGAGACCAGGAGACATTGTGTCCCTCCTGGTGGAAATACACACCACCAACTCCGACATATTCCTTCCAAACAAAACAAGGACCTCAGTCTGATCACACTTTTCCACATACAGTAACTACCAGTTTACAAGAAATATGAATACCGTGGAGATGCAATCTGCCCATTCCAGACTGTGGGTATAGACAAGCAACAGGGTTTCTTTGAACGGGAAAAAAAAAAAAAAAGCAAAGGAATAGAAAAGATAGATAATGTGTAACCTCAGAGCCCACTCAAAAACAGTCCTGTTCTGTTTATTGAGATACTGAGCTGCTTTTCAGAGGTAACAGAACAAAACCCATGTCATGTAGCCAAAGCATGTTTAGAGGAGAGAACTTGGACCTCAGCTGCCCCCGGAACGAAGGTCTTGCGCGCAGGCGCACACACACGGAACCCAAGGACCGCGACACAGCCGGAACTTGAATGCTGTCCAGGAAGACCTGTTGCTGATGCTATCTGACCACTTTTCAAAATTAAATGTCAACAGCTCATGTCCCAGCAGCTCGTCATGTGGGATGCCCTGTCCTGGAGGAAGGGGCCTCAGGTGCCCTGATTCCTGCCGCCAGCGCCCGGCTCAGGTGGGAGGCAGTGGGGGGCATGGCGCCCCCACTGGCGGATCTCTAGAACCCCTGCGGGCTCCGCGCCCTGGCACCTGCCCACGGCCACTCCTACTCAACGTACCTGCTGGGCCTCAGTGTGGAGTTTCTCTGTCCGCTACCCTCTCCCCAGGCAGCTTTTCTGCACATACTCAACTTCCACCCTGTCAGGTCCGTTTTCTTCTAGTCCAGAAGTCACTCAGAATTTCTGCGCTTGCACTTTTGTGCCTTGAGGGCCATTGTGGCCTCTTTGAAGTTCAATGTGAGGGAGGCAGGCAAAAGGGAGCAGTCCTCTCAAGTCATGGCCTCGGACTCCTAAACGCCCCTGCGTCCATTTTGCTGGGGAAGCTGATGCCCAGGGGGCTGTCCAGGCAAGGTGTGCAAACTAGCGCTGACTTAGCCACAAGCTGCTTTGTTGACCTCTTCTGGCTGACTTGCTGTCCTGTCTTCAGATACCACATTATAAAATGCATCTGTTTAAACATTATCTCCATTACTGATTCATCTAAAATGCAGCTGACCGTAGCAGATACATCCCTTAATAGGCCTGGGAGACGCATACAGTTTCTGACCAAGCAGAGCTACGGTTTAAACTCAAGGCTGTGGAAGCAGATCCAGGCCCCAGGGTAACTAGTGTCTCTGTTAGCCTTACCTAGTTAATGCTTCTCACTTCCCACTTGCTTCGGGTCATTTTTCCTTAGCTAGTTTTTCAAATGTGTTGGTAAACCACAACTTCCTTATAGTCTCTGATCGCATGTACTTTCCGGTTCTCCCACCCCCACGCCCACCCCTGGCTGAAGGCATGACCCACTGAAGGTGCTTCCTCGTTAGGGACTTCACCTCTGCCCTCTTCCCGCTCCCCAGCAAAACAGTCAAAGCACACGTCCAAATGTATTTTTATTTCGCACACCTAGGAAACGGGACCCTAACGAAGAGAACAGAAAGGAGAAATGAGCCAGGTGTTGCAGAGGAGAAACATGCGCGAGTCCGCTCCAAGTTTCCTCCCGACCCCCGACTCGGCGCGACTCCGCCCACCAGGAGCGCGAGCACGCACCACCCGCAGCACGAGGGGTTCCACATGCGGGTCAGGGTTCTCCGGAGCAGGGTCGTCCCCGAGGTGCCAGGGATAACAAAGTGGTCCTTACACAAACACGGAGTATAAAACTGCTGGGGGCCACCGGCATCATCCAGTCTCTTGACTACTTGCAGTCAAAAAGATACACAAGATTTTGTCACAGATACGTGGTGCCCCTTCAGCCACACCTGGTCCTGTGCCGGGGCAGCTCTGAGTGTGTGCCGTTGTTTTTAAAAAGAAAAAAGAAAAAAGAAAAGCAAAGGGAAAAATTGAAATTAAAAATGCAAAACGAACGGCCCAGAGGAAGAGGAACTTTTTAGACCCAGGCATTGTTGGCTGTAAACAGCAAGTGTTGTGCTTTGTCAACTCCCAGGTGTGGGGAGGGTCAGGGCCAGGAATTCACAGGCTACATGAGGGGCTCAAAGCCGCGGCCACACTCACTGTGTTCCCCAGGACGCTGGTGTGGTTCCAGGCGTTTCCCACAGAATTCCCCGGCCGTGTCCGAGAGTCACCGCGACCCCACCCCGCCTCCTCGCCACCAGCCTGCAGAGACACCCAGGAGAAAAGGGCACCAGGCCCGGCAGACACCCAGGGTCCACTCCAATGAGACACCGTGATACTCCAGTTGAACGAGTAACAATTTCTCAAGATGCTCCCTTAGTTCATTTCAAAAACAGGCCCCCCCCACCCCCCATCCCGCTGGCCGACCACCACACACACAGGGACCTACATGTCTTGGCTGCACAGTGCTGCCCTCCCTGTGCCCAGCCCAGGCAGGTCTCCCTCTGGCGTGAGCACTACACTACTGGCACCACAAGCTACACAAAGGAACAGGACACCCACTCACTGTCAACCGCCCTGGGGCCGACTAGCAAGACCACAGGGCGACACAGGTTTCTCAGCCAGGATTTGCCTCTCCAACCTAGGGGTCTTTATTCAAATGTTAAGTCGTGAGTGAAGTCCGCCACGGGCTTTCGGAAGAGCTCCGCTGCAGTCCCATCTCCTCCGCAGGGAGCTCGTCTTCAAGGGCCCAGCACACTCCTGCCGAGGCCACGAGAGCCCGGGCCGCGCCCCGCTGAGACGCTTCTCTCCGCTGGCTGACGTGTCTTCTGCTTCAAGTGTCCTTTATCAAAGCCCATGGCCAGAGCTGCCTGCCCAAGGGTGTGGAGACCTCAGGTCCCCATCAAAGTCCGGGGAGCTGCTGACATTCAGTTAAGACACTCAAGTCAGACCTCAAAGGACAGGACTCTACACAAACTTACATAAAAGCACTGAAAAGGGGGGGAACATTCTTTTCCCCCAAGTCCGACCAAAAGCTCCTAAAATGCAACGTCCCAGTTTGAGGCAAGGAGCAGTTTGCCACGAACAGACAGGACCTTCCCTAAGGGTCGTCCGGTAACGGCGGGCGGCACCTGGGCCCGGTTCTGGGTCCGCATCGCCCTGTGGGGAAAGCCGCGCTCAGCGCCCGCAGCCCTGGCCGCGCACGAGGGGCGCCGCTCTCATCTCCGGGAAGTGATGGACATAGAAAAGTGCGCAGAGCCTTCTCATCCACCAAACGTCTCTCCAGCAGCTTCTTGAAGAGGAAGACTGGACAAGGGCCCCAACCGCTGAGCCTGTGAGGTCTCACGCCAGCGCGAAGGGCTCCCCAGCTGGTGGGAGGAGCCGCCCCTGGGAAGGGCGCCTGGCCACGCCCCTGCGCCCGCCTGTGCGCACCCACCGGCCCTGCTGGCCGCCTCCTCTTAGTCTCTGTCCTGAGGATCTGGGCGTGCCGCCCTAAGGTGTCAACCCTCAGAGACTGGCCGCACTCTGCCAGAGCACAGACAAGATCAGCAACAGAAGCACACGGGAGGATTCAAACACTGGTCGTCTACGGGACACCTGGAAGGAAGCTGTGCTTGCTTGAAGACATCACAGAGGAATTTGCCCTCGGTGGCTCATAAGACCGTTCTGGAAACGAGTGCCAACAGGGAAGGGGGGCTGGGAAAGCTTCTCCCTGTCTCCCCTGCAACGTCACCCAGGCAGGCTCCGGGCGGCAACCCCGCTACTTGGCCTTCACCACCTGCTCGTAGGGGGGCGGGGGCGTGTTGCAGTAGGAAGGGGGCGGGGGGTAGGCCACGCTGCCGTGGGGTGAGTTGGGCTGGACCTGGAAAGCCATCGCCACGGGGTTGCCAGCAGGATTCATCCCTGGTCCTCCGGGGTCGGTGTAATAGGGCAGCCCCGGCGGCTGGGATCCTGAAAGGCAAGGAGCAGGTGTGAGCACAGCAGAGAAAACCCACCGCCCGTCGCCGCAGAGCACTGCCTGCCGGCGTGGGCTGGCCCTGGGGACCACGGCCCCAGCTATTCGCCGGCTGACAGGCGTCACGGGCTAACACACCCCAACACAGCGGGCGCCTGGGTGAGGTGATGAGCAAGAGCGGGTCGCTGGCCTCGCGGGGCTTCCGACCTCCTGTGGTGCAGATGACCAGTGGGCACGCGCACTCAGGAGGATGACTAAGTGACAGGAGGGGGAACAGGATCCCAGGGGGCTGTGTGCACTTTAGAGTCAAAAAAACTGGGGCCACGGCGAGGGAAGTCAGCTCACAGCTGATGTGGCAAGAACGGGTTCCCTGGCTCCCCGCCAGAACTCCCCCCCCCCAGCAGCCCCACCAGGTCTCTGAGGACAGGTGCTGAAAGTCAACCCAGGAGCACGGCCTCCGTTCGCACCAGCTGGGCTCGCAGCGGTCGGGGAGAAGATCCCCTGCCATCCAGGTGAGCCCAGGTTCAGACGGGGAGATGACCCATGGGGGAACACCCACGGGGCGGGCGGAGCACTGAAGGAACCCGCTTGACTTTGATGCCACTGCAGTGCGGAGCCAGGGCGGTTTGGGGAGGCTTCTGTATGGACGCGGTAACAAAACATGGTGGGGTGACAACCACCAGACAGCTTGTGGGGAGGGGCACAAGGCTGAGAGGGCGGTGGCAAAGACCGACACTCGAGACCGGACAAGAACACAAGACATTTAAAGTAGATGAGGAAAAGGCAAGGAGATGGGAGACACTAGAATCGTGGCGTGGGAGCTGTGTCGTGGCAGCAGAAGAAGGAAGACGTGACTGGAACTCTACAAGGTTGAAGAGAGGTCAAAATCTAGGCACATGTTCAGTGAATATGGCGGGATTTCTTGTCACTATTTCGGCAGAACACCCCAGCTGCAGTGGCTCAAAAGCTGTTCGGGGGCAGGGGTAGAGACTAGGTCGGCGGGCAGACTCGTCAGGGGAGGGGCGCAGCTGAAAGGGTTGCGGCCACAGGAAGATGCCTCTGCAAGGGGAGGAGAGGCCTGAACCTGTGTGCCAGGTGCGGGCACAGGCATTCGGGGAGGAGGGAGGATGTCCAGGGGAGACTGCAGGCCAGTGAGGGCAGGGACCTCCCAAATCCGTTCGACATTTGGACTGCACGGCCGAGCAGAGCATCCGTGCCGGGGGTGGGGCGCCCAGTGCTCCGTGGAGTGGGCAGGGCTGGCGGGGGCAGCGGCTGCGAGAGGCCCCACTGTGTGGGCACAGCTTCTGCACCGAGCGCAACTGGGAACTCGCTTGTCTGACCGGCTGGAGTCCTCCGTCCTCAAATGAGATGGTCACAGGGGACGGCAAAATAGTGACAAGGAGGGGCACCGCCAGCTGGTCTGGCATTCAATGTGGTGGGGACTTTACACACAAGGGTGGCAGAACAAAAAAGTGACATCCGGAGCCAAAGGGACGCCAGCGCCGCCTCCTGACCTTCCGTCCAAGGAGTGGAACATTCAACAGGTGAGCTAGCCCTTCAAATTGGAGGGTTAGGGCAGATGGCCCAGTTAGAGAAAGAAGATGTAGAAACATGGCCTGAATTTTTTCTTCCAGCACATTCTGGGGGGTGCCTTCTTGGAACGCTTACAGAGGATGCAGGAACAGCGGGGAGGGGTGAGGACAGAGGGCTGGCTCACCTGGCGCAGGGTTCGGGGGCTGCCTGGTGTAGGACACGTTGAAGGCCGGCTCCTCGATCAGCGGTGGGGGGTACATGCGCCTCCGGATGAAGAAGCCAGCTCCGCAGCAGAAGAGGACGCCCATCATCAGGAGGAACCTGGGTGAGAGGCAGCAGTGAGGGACCTGGGCCCGCAGGCCACACGCACGCCGGGAGCAGAGTGTGCTGAGCCCCCGTTCTTGGGCTCGTCCTGCCCTGTTTGCCCCACGACATCCTTAGGTGGATGACGCCAGGGAGACCCTTGGCTGCAGACCTGGGGGTGCCACTGGGTGGAGGCCACCCGCGCTGAGAAGCTAGGTGAGCGCTGGGTCTCACAGTGGCACAGGGCGAGCTGGCTGAGAAGGGCTGCCGGCACCGCCTTCCTGCCACAGCTCTGACCTCCGCTTGACAGTCCCGCCTAAACAGGAAGTGCCGTTTCAGCGCCGTCCGAACACCAGGCCGGCCCAGCCTTCGCCTCACCCTCCCTTTCCCCGTTTTCCATCCTTTACGGCGTGAGCGACCCTCCTGCGGTCTCCTCTCCGTCAGTGCGTGAACACCCACGCAGAGAGGGCAAACAGTGTCCTTCCCGTGCGCTCCACAATTACAGAAGGACTGCAGGGACAGAGAATACGCGGGGTGAAAAAGCTGCAGGTCTAAGATCCGGGCTCTAAGGACGGCTGATGGTTGTCCGCCCACGGCCCCTGCAGTCTGAGGGGCAGCAGGGCGGACTGCTTGAAGGACACGACTTCGTTCAACTCAGCTAAGGACGCTCAGCGACTCGCTGCACCCCGGTGCTCCGGATGTGATTGATGGGCCGAGAACGACTTCTGTCGCCTTCACAGCCAACAGCATCTTGTTTTTCTGCAAACGGAGTCATCGTTCAGAGAAGGGCCAAGCTGTCTTGCCTGCAGAGGCGTGAAAGGGCAACTCCTGCCCATACGTGAACCTGTGCAATGGGACCCGCGGAAGCTCCTAGAACTTCCCACAATGTGTGACGCTGTGTGTGGGCAGCACGGCAGGGCCAGCCACGTCACCATCAAAAGCACCTGTCCACACATGAATGAAATTCAAAAGAAGAGTGGACGAGAAAGGCTTCGAGACTGTTAGCAGGATGTTAGTGTAAGTCTGTCCGTCTGTCTGTCAGTATCTACTAGACAACCAGGAACGGTGACCAGGAGCAGAGACCAGGGGCACAGGCAGCGCAGGACGGGGAAGGGGCTCCCACTGCGGTGTCTGGTCTGTCTTCTAACCCAGTTCGCTCACCAGAGGACGTCGGCACCGGCTGAGCTCCCAGCACACGCCGTCTCACGGGGATCAAGACAAGCAAGGTCCCTCCCCCACCAGTGAACTTGGTTTCCAACAGGGCAGGAGAGCAGTAATCAACCAATTTTCGAGCTATTTATTTACAATTCTGGTCGTAAGTGCTAAGAGAGAAAACCGGTGGCGGGGGGTGGTGGTGGCAGCAGTAGGGCTGTGTGCGCGTGGTCAAATAAATGTCCATTTTGGCCACTTGTAAGTGTTCAATTCAGGGCAACAAGAGGTTTTAACGAGCGTGTCTGTCACAGTCAGGAAGATCGAAACAGCCTCTTCCCATTCAAAACAGCGTGCGAGCTGAGTCAGAAGGATGGAACGAAAGAGGTCGGTTGAAGGGAAGCGACGGAGCTTTCTGGGTGGACGCGGCAGCCTGAGCGCTCCGTCCGGGGCGGGGGCCAGGTGAGCGGGAGGTCCCGAGAGGCCAGCAGGGAATTGCGGCGGGGGTGCCTGCCCGGGAGCGGAAGGGAACCAGCTGTGCAGACAACGGAAAGCCCGTAATCTCCGAGTGAGGTGCTGGTGCGACGGAGAGAACAGCTCCTTCTCTTCCAACTAACTTCCCTCGGGCGGGCCTTACAGTCAACGCTGGGTCCCACTGTCCATCTGAGCCTGAACATGAAGCAGAGCCCGGCCTGAATGAGCCTAAGGGTTTTGCTTCTCAAGTAACACCACGGCTGCTCCCGGGATGGCAAAGACAGGAGCCACCCGAGGCCTGGGTCTCTCCCACGGGAAAAGCCAAAGCGCTGGTCACACTGTCAAATGTGCCCCTCTGCCCCCGGCCAATTAAAATGATATTGCACCTCACCCCCTGCACGTGGCCGGAGGCCAAGACTGGCTCCGGTGACAACCATCGGGGGACTCATTCCTTATTGAAGCAGGAGGCTGAGGAGAACTCCGTTCAGAGAGAAGCCGATGGGGACGGTGGGGCAGAGCAGGTGTGAGTTGGGGGCGGGGAGAGGGAGAGCAGCAGTTCTGAGCTCCCGCTGGAAGGTTCTCTACTCGTCTCCTCGTCACTGCTGGGGGGCTTGGAGAGTCCCGGCGGGGTGGGGGGGTTGCTTAGGAAGCCTGTGTCTTTGCTGTCACCGAAGGTAATCCAATGACCTCGGTCAGACCTTGTTGGTTCAAGATTACTCAAGAGTCTAGAGCAGGCGGGGACTTCCGGAAGCACTTCCTTCATGATGCTGGTTTTAGCGTGAGGGGACAGAAGTCCTCAGAAGTCAGGTGGGAGCTGGGCTGGCGGGCAGCCTCCCCCCCCCCCCCCATCTAGCTCCGCGGACCCATCCTCGGGGACCTCCCCAAACACCTCCACATGGGTTTCCCCCCACGTTTTCAGCCAGGCCTGTTCTCCCTGCGTCCCTGTCCCTGTGACATGCTGGTCCTTTGTGTCAACGCCTTCTCTGAGGCCCCGAAGCTTCACAGCTCTTCCCGAGGATTCCAACGTCAAGGCCCCACGCTGCTTCCAGAGCACGGTTTAACACGTTCCATGTGTGATTCTGTTCAGACATCTGTCTCCTTGAGGAGCCTGACGGCTGTAAGGGCCTCTCCAGGGGACCCTGGCGCACACTGATGACAGTGGTGACTGACAGAGGAGGGCACGGAGCAGAGCCAGGCATCCTCTGGCGTCGGCTGGGGCACGGAGGCCCCCAGCTCAGCTTTAGAACCTGATGTCATAGCCTGAACTCTGAACTTGGACCAAATCCTCAGGCACCTGGCACTCCAGCCTCATGGGACTCGCCCTCATTCTCTGGGACCTGCCAGGTGCCGCGACTCTGACAAGGGGCCGTGGCCAGCAGCTCAGACGCACCTGCTGTCAGCTCAGGGAGACCTTCCTGGGACGGAGCTGCTCTGGGCCCAACCAAGCCTTCCAGTTCTCCTGGGCTCTCAATTATTTTGTTTTCCTTTTAATCACACAGAACCTGAACGCTGACAAGATTTTTCATTTTCAGGAGCAGCCCCCCGACTTCCCCATCGCTCAGCGGGCGCTGTAGGCCAGCCTGACACAGCCCCGAACCCTTTCGGGACTCACACCTCCACAGCACGACCTCCTCTGACCACATGGTCCCGCGGAGGAAAATTCTGAGCCCAGCAGGCCGGAGGCTACCCGAAGCTCTGAAATGCCACCTGTCCCGATCCTCTCCCACCAGCCTCGGTGCCAGACCCTGAAATGTACACAGAGGTGTTTACATTCGGAAAATCCGAGGCCAGAAAAAAGTCACCTCTGGTTACAGGCAGTAGCACCTGTGAGGTGGGGAGAAGCCACCAGCGCGTCACTGGGCAGGAAGGGTCGCCACAAGCAGGGACATGGAGGCGGGGAGCAGCCAAGCCAGGGTCCGATGTGACGGGTGAGTGCAGCCCCCACGCGGCCAACGCCCCAGGAAGGAGGCGGTGATGGCAGCAATGAAAGGAGTCTCTCCTGTTAAAGACACGCGGAGCCCTCACTTGCTGGTGGTTTCTCTAATCAAACACTGGGGACAGTTGTCGAGAGGGAAAGACCAAACCCCAGCCCAAAATTCAAGCGGCTTCTGCCACGTGCTCTGTGAGGGCCTTCAAGTCCTCGGAGGTCAGTAACGTCAGGATCTGAGAGCCCAAAGTAAACTTATGACTGGGAGCGAGTGGTGTCTGAGCCCTCTGAGGGGTCTGCCGTGGGGCAGGGGAGGGCGGGCGGGCCCGCGGACGGCTGTGCCCACGCACACGCTCTGCCACCTCCAGGTCTGACGCCACGGTGCTTCCTATACAGTCGAACAGACTCTCAGACACGCCCCACATGGGCGGCCGCTGAGAGGGCCTCCTGTTAATGGCGCCTCGGACCCCCGTCTTTGAGGACACTGTTAGCACCGCTCCCTTGTTCCCTCTCAACGTACAACTTTATAGACTTCAGACAGTTTTTCCAGCTTCGCTCAGAAGAGCCGGGGGGGTGAGTAGGAGCCTGGCTGCCGCCGAGGGCTGAGGGAGCCCGTGGGGCAGCAGAAACGTGACCTCAGGTTTGCAGATTCCCCAGTTCTGCGTCATTCCAGAAGCTGGCAAGGGGCTGCTGCCCCAACCCCGTCCAGAGGCGGCGCCCAGGAGCGTCCTGCTGCACTACCTCCCCGCCACCAGCCTGTGGCAGTGGCAGCAGCTCCTGCCCTCAGGGCGAGAGATGCTACTGGGAGGCCAGCCGCACTTACTGAGGCAGTCCCTAGACCTCCATCCCGGTGAAGGTGATGTCACCGTGGTCATGACAGTCCAGGCTGTGGGCAGGGCCCTGGAGGAGGGGGAGGAGAAAGCCCTCCAGCCAGGAAGGGGTGTGACCTACCAAAAGTACCACAGCCGTTGGATGGACAGGGCGCGCACACAGCACCGAGAGCCGCAGCAGTCCTCGTAGGGGCGGCATCTGTGGAGAGAGGGCACAGGCTGGTCAGCGTCTAGGCACAGGCAAGGCCAGGCCGGTCACGAGATCCCAGCAGGGCTCAGGGCAACGCACAGAACGCCACCGCTGCACGTCACCAAAGCAGCCCCGCGGACCGCTGTCCGTCTGGTGGCCCAAAGGGAAGGTGCGGGACAGATGTAGTCCATGTAGTTCAAAGCACCCTGCTTCCTACTCGTGCCCGTGTGCAAAATTGGGACAATCCCTTCAGGAGAAGCACCCCGAGCGAGGAGCAGGGTGACACCTGCCCATCCTGCCACAGGCCAGCGGGGACATGCGGTGGGTCCAGCTGGGGGCGTGATCCCCAGCGGGGCACAAGATGGGCATATGGCCCAACAGGTCTGGTGAGGTTAAAGACAGAGCTTCCAGGGCCGGACAAACAAGGAGGTTACGCCTGGTCTCTCCACTTCCTAAACGGAATTTTCAAAAGACTGTAATAGGCTGATCACGTTCCATTCTTGCTGCCAAGTGAATGATTAAAAAATGCGTTGATGAACGCCGCTTTAAATTTTAGAACAACAGAGAAGAAACCGTGGACCTTCGACAGTAAAAACAAGAAGCTGACTCTATCTGAATGTACAACAATTACAGGGAAACACATTGTGACTTTTGGAACCGCCCCAGGGGATGCTCTACAGAAAACACTGAGGTTACCTCGTGTGCTAATTTAGAAGAACGTTTACAAGGTAGTCAAGGAAAAAAACCAAGTTACAGAATATACATATCTAGAAAGATGACATTTTAGGGATTGTCTTAGTCCATTCTGGCCACTATAAAAAATGCCACTGACCAGGCGGCTTATAAAACAGAAGTGTACTTCTCACAGTTCTGGAGGCTAGAAGTCCAAGGTCGGGGTCATGTCCCCTGAGGGCTCTCCTTCTGGTCCATCACCGGTGCCTCCTCGCCGCGTCCCCCCATGACAAGCAGCAAGGGAGCCCCTTGACATGAGCATTAGCTCCTAATACCACCACCTTCGGGGGCTGGGATTGAACACATGAATGTGGGGGGCACCCAAACTTTCAGACCACCGCAGGCGTCTACAGTTCCTAGGCAACGACTCCACGAATCCTCACTGATCAACTCCACAATGGAGAGAGAAGGGACATTCTCCTCTAGAATTATCTGTCCCCAGACCAGACACCTCCCCTCCCCCAGAGCCTGTGCTCCGCTGTCTCACCAAGGAGAACAGCAGGGGCTCAGAAGGGGGCACATGGAGGAAGTACCCTGCCCCTCCTCCTGCCCCAGCCGACCTCGCAGCAGGAACTGAGTCAGGCCCCGGGTCAGGTCGGACACCAGAGCCAGGAGAGAAGGGCACACCCAGGTCTCCTAATGGTCAGAGGTGGCCCCGAGCTTCAGGCCCCTGGAACCAGTCGTGGCTTCTCCAACGCTGCAGGCAGGTGGGCAGCCTGGCCAGACCCTGACCCTACCGAGCCTGCTCCGGTGATCTCGCTCTGACACCCGCGAACAACACTCCCCCCACTCGCCCCGTTAATGATTCACCGCGGAGGAATGGACCAGAGAGACACGATCAGGCAGGGTGAGGCACGCACGGTGAGGCACACACATGATGCGAGAAACTTCACACTCCCACGCGAGACCTGAGAACGGGGGCTGGGAAGGGCCCGGGCGCACGGCGGAGAGGGCTGAGCCAGGAGCAGGAGCCCCGCGCCCTTGGCTTCACTCCCCGCAGTCCCCGCGGCCCCCACGCTCGCTCCTGGTCCCTTAGCAGTGACGCGGAAGTGACGGGCACTCAACAGACGCCGGAGGAATTAAGGCAGCACCCGGCTGGGCATGTCCACTGCTTCTGTTATTCATGCATTAACTCACACGGCCCCTCTCCCTTCTACATTTGAGCAAATGCTTTCCCTGCATCTGCCCCGTCTGTCCTCTCCACGGAGCTGGGCTGTGCGTGGCGTCCCCTCCGAATCGCTGCGCCGCTGACCTCCAAGGTTCCCCGCCTTCTCTCCTTCAGTGGCACGGAGAGCCCAAAACCACAATACATACGCAAAAAGGGCACCCAGCACCCAGATGCCCTGGGCCCTGCTCCATCCAGGCGGCCCCCCGGGATGTGGCCCCATCAGGTACAAGCCCTGGACAAATGGCTTCGCATCTCCTACCGTTAGCTCTGTCACTTGTAAAACTAGGTCGGGAGGGTCCTGCGTTTTTCTCAGTATTGCTGGTTGGAGAGAATATAGATGAACCAAGGACCGCCTCTGGGGCCAGACCTTCCCCGCCCACCAGCTCTCCGAGGGTCACTGGGTTCTTCTCGCATTTAATGTAAATCGATTTACTGGTGTCTGGTTAAGAAGACCCAGCCCCCTTCTAACCTACACTCCACCATCTGGGCAGAACGACCAGACTCCTTTCTATTCAGAAAGGACAGGAAACTGGCACCTCTAAGTCACCGGCTTTCTCTGGCTTGTTTAAAATCACATGACAAAGTCACAGTCTCAAAAAACGTCCTTGTCCCTGGCTGTCAGAAAGCCCCAGCTCCACTGCTGAGAACTCGGGCTGCAAATCGGCAGAAAAGGGGGACAGGCCCCGGGGACAGGAGAGACACTGCTCCTGATCGAGAGGCGCCCACTGCCCATGACAGGGTCGGCCACAGCCGTGGTGGCACCCACTCAGGCACCAAGGGGCCCCCCAAACTCTGGATGCTGCAGACGTGCTGGGAAGGGTCCCTCCCAGAATAGCCAAGAGCAGGCCTTGTGGTGAGACACCTTCGCCCAGTCCTCCTGCCCCTCTAGGAAGCAGCCCCCGAGTCTAAAGCCAGGGCTCCCATCTGGCCATCTCTGGACACAGACCTACCGACCCTCTCCAGGACACGAGACTGCAGACACTAGTGAAGTGTGAACGTGTATGAACCCTCCCAGCAACAGAAACTGGCAGCTCCCATGACGACATCTACTTTGTAAGGCGACAACTAAGGCAAAAGGCCAAGTGACCCACCAAGACAGTAGCTGGTGAGAGCAGAGGGGCCCAGGACCACCTCACCCTCTGCAGGTGCGGGTGCCTCGCCCAAGGCAGGACACGCCCCCGGTCACCCGGAGAGGGACAAGGAGCTCAGCGCTTCCTGCAGCTACCATGCGCCGAAGTGAGCTCCGGGACACGAAGCTGCACTTGGACTTGTCTGACACATGTCCCCTCCGTCTGCGGTGCTTTCCGAACGCGAAGGGAACGGGCGAAAGAGAGAGCACTGCCTTCAGCTCCGGGCAGCCCTGAGCCGCCACCGCCATCCCAGGGTGTGCTGCTGTCCCCAAGGTCACGTGCGATCAAAGCAGAAGGAGTAGGCGGGTGGAGAACTCAGGCAGAGAAGGAAAGCGAAGGAAGGGGGTTGGAGGGTCGGGCACGTGACCACCCTGCTACTTTTAAATCACACTGTTGCTAAGAGGAGATATCTAGTAGCCCTGAACCAAAGTACTCAGAGTACTTAATTAGAAGCTTTGGGACGGGCAGAAGGCAGGCAGGAGAGGAAGGCAGCGAAGGGGAGGAGGAAAGAAAAAGCGACAGGAGAAAGGTCTGGGCTGTGTGTTGCTTCTCTGTTCGAGCTCCAAAGGGACTCTGTCTTTAAAGATAAGGGGACGATTTTGTGTGTGCATATACATACAATCTTCCAGCTCAACACTGTAAACTAGCACGTTAAAAAAGCCAAAAACCTTGATGAGGGAGAGGGCAGAGAGCGCGCTATCATGTAGCATAAAGAAATCAAAACAGGTGAGACTAATTTTGTATGTCTGGGTGGCTACAGTTGATACCTAATTGTCTTAAAAAACTGTAGCCTCTGTTAGCTTGAAAGCTGGAACACTGGAATGAAGTTCAAGAACATGCAAAGACAAGAGAAGCCGTGACAATACCGCAGGGATTTCTGGTGGGAGAAATGAAGTTAGGCTTCAAACGGAAGACTACAATCTCTAAAAGAGGTGTGCAAGCTCGGTGCGCTCTCCACAGTGCAATCCGTGACAAACGATGGCTGGCCAAAAAGTCTGTATGTTTTTTTCCGTAATATAAAAGACACATCTTTCATTTGCACCAATAACTTCATTGATTTAGGTATTTTGAGGATGTCAGCTGTCTCCTGCTTTTGGCTTCTAGTGGGTAGAGGCCGGGGGTGCTGCTAAACATTTTCCAAAGCATGAGACAGCCCCACAGCAAAGGATTATTTGGCCAAAATGTCAATAGGACCAAGAAACTTCGCAAACCACTTTGACATATTCGCTCAGTCACAGCACCTCCATCCACCGTACAGATCTTTTTTTTTTTGCGTTTCAATTGCGTTTTTATCTTTCTTGGAATAATAAGGCATAGTATCCCTAAAATATTGCCTATCTTCTTCCATCTTCAATATTAAAATAGCTACACAAAAATTCACCAATTTTGATAAGTTTTTTTCAAAAGCACTCTGATATGACAGCTGTCACAATACAATCTAACAAAATTGTTTCGAATGAAGTTAAAGACAACTAAGTGCTCCTAGAGCCACCTTACAGGGGAAAAAAAAAGAGAACTTTATGGCCAACCCAATATAAGCACAAAACAGAGATGGTATTTGGAATATATTTTCTGCAGGGGCAAAAAAACAAAAACAAAAAAAATTCCTACACCAGAATAAAAGGATGCCACCTGAGTCAACAAATCTTTAACAAATTATCTATCTTACAGAATCTCATATAAAACACTTTGCCAAGAAGAAATGAAAGGCAGAACATACTGGGAATGTATTTTTTTCAATGAGATGTTATATCTCATAGGCTTTTGAATTTAATGTTAAAGGTGCTTCAACACCTGACCACACGCACGTTATTATACCACAGCTCCCTGGGGCGTGAGCACCTTCCCTGTCCCGCACCGTGGGATCCCGGCGCCGACACAGGGCTGACCCTCAACAAGGGTCTGGGGCTTAAACGGTCGAAGTGCATCCTCAAAGCCCCGTGAGCCGCCCTACACACGGAGCATGTGCCCCGAGTAGGACTGGCACCCAGAGAACACCACGGTGGGTGAAGAGCTGTCTCTAAGCTGTCGAAGTCCAGTGAAAATCCTTAAGGAAAGGAAGGCCAAGGATGCCCTACAAAGCGGCCCTTAGGGACACTAAGTCATGGCCAGGTGACATAAAACAGTTGATAGCAAAGAAGATACAATGGACGGCAGAGAAATGGAAGCCATTTTCTGCGAAGGATGGTGACACTCGCTGGGACGAACCTGTGACCATCTCATGGAGAAATCAGCATCAGTGGACAGTGGGGGATGTGGTCTCGCTGCCTGTTCTGTTCTTTAGGAGAGAGCAGCTATAGAGCTAAAGGTCTCAGGACACCAGGCTGTTAGAGGTGGACCACGTCAGAACTTCACGCCACACGCTAACCGCCCTCCTCATTTCTTACCCGCAGTGCACTGGTAGTAGAGCATGCTGACGAAGTTCAGTCTCACATCTCCCACTTTTGGTAAACTTCTGGTTGTGACACGGGTGTGCCGGGCCACATTCTTGGGTGCACCTTCACCACCGGACCAGAAGCTACAGCCAGATTTCTCACGCCCCTTCCACGCCCCCTTCCAGGGCTTGCTTCTCATGGCCTCCCAGATCGGAGTTCCAGGGCTGGGACCAGCACGTGTTCTGTGAGCCGGCAGGTCAATGCCGTCAGCTTCCAGCGCTTTGTGATACTCACACCGATTCGTGGGATGACGAGGGCCCGTTGATCTGTCAGGGAGAATGTGCCTCGGTGCTGCGTTCAGCCAAGCACTCGAGCACGGTCCCCGCACCCCCGGTCAGTCAGCACTTGTATTTCTCGTACCCTCAGCTGCCCTGACAGCTCTCCCAGGACTGCCACTGGAGGCGGGGGTTCTGCCGCTGTGCAGCGTGCACAGGTATTCGCTTATTTCACGGGTCCTGCACCTTTGGAAGGCTCTGCACCCCAGTTCAGAACATGAAACAGGAGCCCTTGGGTGCACCTGTCCGGTCCGCCGTGCATTTAACTCCCATCTTGCCTTTTTGCACTGCTGGCGCAATGGCTTTGCTGAGATGTTACGCTTCGCTGACAGGATGTTCTATGAGGATCGCTGGACCTTGCACCATCCTCCCAACTACGGCACGACCTGGCATGTGGGGGTCCACGCCTGGCTCTATTATTACGCTTACAAGGACGTCTCTGGTTTTTCACAAGAAAGACTCAGGTCGGCTGCCCTGGGAGCCCTCTGCCGTCCGCTGCCGTGCACATATGAGCCCGGGCTGTTTGCTCGAGCTTTCTGTACCCAGGGCTGTTCACGCCCGTCCTGTTCTTTGGAATGGCTCTCAACCGCGGGGTCGACGGCCGGCAGAAAGGCCAGTTCGGGTGTTACCGCGTGGACTTCTCGAGTGTGCTTTTATCCTCAAGAGTGGAACCGCCTTTATTCCGCACCACCTCTGAACAGGTCCCCATTTCTGCATGCTACCCGGCCCCGGGCCTGGACTTGTCATTATGTACTGACATTTGTGTCCTTCCTTGACTCTGCAGATTGGGCCTGGCACCTGTTCCGGGCTGCTCCTGAAGTTCTCTGTGTCGCTGGGACCACCCCAGACCCGACAGGTGACCCGCTGCACTCCGAGGTCACCTCGAGCTGAGCTGTTGGTAGCTCGTCGGAACCTCATACACTTGAGCAGAACCCCTTTTCCCTTTGGGGGAGGAGGGAGACTTACAGCCACGTAATGACAGACTTTTGTTGGGTCATGTTGGCGCGAGCCTCAGAAATTATATCCGTCCTGTTTCTGGGCTATCTAATTAGAGACTAAACATCGTGTTTTCTTGGCCACTGAATCAGCCAAAAACACTTAGGAAGAATCATTTGAATGCATCTGGCTTAGAAATTTTTTGTCGTGTTGGGATGTATGCTAATTAACCATGCAGCTGGGAAATACAATTGGAAAAGAAAAGGAAATATTATGGAGTGTTTTGCAACAATATTTCTAGTAGAAAGAGAGAAAATATCTATTTTCCAAAGATAATCTTATCTTATATCTTAATTTGTATTTTTCCCCTCAGCCTGTATTTTTCAAGGAAAGTTCAGTTTTGTTCAATTTTTACCTTGTTTTCACTGTACAGTGGCGGTCATGGTTTGTGTGAAGCAAAATTATGCCTTTCACCTTGAATTCTTGAGTTTGCATTCATAATATGACGTATTGGGAAGAACAGAAATAGAAATGGCAAGAGGAAGGAGGCGGGGGACAAAACCAACGAAGACCCTGGTGACTTCCAAAGTAATTTGTAAAACAAGACATGCAGAATCAATCCTGTTTAAATTGTTTTATCGCAGAACTTATGTGAAAAATAACCTTTTTTGTTAAACTTTCAGGCTAGAATTTCTTTTAAGTTATTTAGAAGTATCCTTTGGTACAATTATTTTTCTTCTAATAAATACTGATGCATTAGATTGCAGACAAGTCAGTAACAGAAGTATTAATCATCTACATTAATATTAAAATGATTATTAAAGATTCAGAAGCTGGGGGGAAAAAAGGCGCCGGCTCTGTGGGGCATTCAGGATCCCCACAGAGCCGGAGTCTTATCAAGACAACACCCAGGCAGAAAAACGGCCCGGTGCCCTGAGCTTCCGCCCCCCTCGCAGCTGGGCTCCCGTCCTCCGCGCACGCCGGTCTCTTCGAGTGAGAGGCCCCCCAGAGAAGGACAGGTAAGAACAATGTGCATACCCGCCAGCACATACATCACCCTTTTGGCTGCTATGATGTATTTCCTGTCCAATTCTCCTTCATACTAGGATACATAGTGTTTCTGCTAGGATATTAGATACATTCCTGAAAAACCTCATGTTTTGCAAAACTCAATACCAAAAATAACAGAGTCTTGGTAGGGAAATTGGTTTGGGGCGTTCCACGCAAAACCTGTAGGACTTCAAAACACAATCAGCCATAATAATTCATAACCTGGACAGGTAACCTTGTCGCTTAGGCAGGTGGCTGAAGAGTAGCCAGTGGCCAACACAGCGGAAATTAAAAATACGTACAGACACAGGGAAATGCAGCAATGCTTAATTAGAGCCGCACTGGTGGGCACCGAGGACACAGGGAGAGCCATGCAAGGTTGTGACCGCACCTGCCTGGGGAGGGGACCCAGGGCCAGGTGATCTTTCAGCCCACACATGCACACGTGCACACACACTCGGCCACGGCAGCTGAGCTCGGTCGTGTTTTCCTGCTCAAGTTCTGAACCTCCCTCCCTCAACCCTTGCCCTCTTGGCCTAGGAAAACCATATAAAGCAACATAATTCCAGCCTTGCTCACACGTCTTTCTCCTTCTACCATCCCCGTGTGAGTTCACATGCATCACAGAAGGCAGCCCCAGCACATCACGGTCCTTCGCATGACTGGCCCAAGCAAGCCGAGTGCCCTCAGGGCAGCTGCCTGTGCCCTAGTGAACAGGGGGAGGGGAACCCAGGGTGCAGGCCTCCCCAAGACAGGGCTTTCTCTTTCCTGTAACCAGTCCTATCAAAGAATTTTAATTCCTAGAGTGGCATGTGTCCACAGAATCAAACCATCAGGAAAGTGCAGGTACTCACATGTAATATGTTGGGTAGAGTCCTTCAAAATACCAGCAGTGCTTTTTGGCCTCTGTGCACTGCAAAGAGAAAAAGGAAACCCTGGTCACTGATGAGTCTGCTGCACGTGGTGGAGAAGATCCCACAGAAAGAAACAAGCAAGGAACGAGGCCGGAGCTGGAGGTGTGAGAAACAGGGCATCCGGGAAAGATAAGGAAGGAGGGAGAGCTGCCCCACCCAGACTGTTTCTTCTTTTCGTAAAAGGAAAAAAATATAGGAAAACATTTACTTCCTGATTATATTTCTAACCTTTCATATCTCTAAATGCACTGAGCGTAACCAATTTACTGAAAAGGTAAATGAAAGACAATCCAGTTTTTAAATTGTTTTATCTTCACTGGAGGATAAATTTTTAATTGATTTTAGAGAGAGAGGAAAAGGGGGAGAGCGAGAGAGAACGAGAGCGAGAGCAAGAGAGAGAGAGAGAGAGATACATCAGTGTGGGATAGAAACATTGATCGGTTGCCTCCCATAGCAGCCTCGACCAGGGCTTGAACCCACAATCTTGGTATGTGCCCTGATGGGGAATCGAGCCCACAACCTTTTGAGTATGGGACGATGCTCCACCCCAGTAAGCCACCTGGCCAGGGCAAGACAATCCATTTTTAAATGTACATGGTATTCAGGTATCTAAAGAATGCCAGAAATAATTACTATTACAAAAATTTCCATCCCCCCAATTTTCATTTTTGAGACATTTCCCTAGATCTTTATATTTCAGAATATTCTGAAAGCCACATTCAAATCACGGATCCCCCAGTGGGGACCTATGTCTGCCAGATCCTAAGTCAGGATCCACTGTCCCCTCCCATTGCCAGGGAGGGCAAAGGGGGGTGGGCAATGAAAGACAACAGGAACCCCTCGAGCCTCCCAAGGAAGTCAGACACCGACATTCCGGAGGGTCAGGTAGAACACGTATGAAGCCACCCTGGTGGGTTGACTATGTCACACAAGTGACACCAATGGCACCAACGGTGGCATGAGAACGCTAAGGAGAAATGCTCCGACCTATCTGAACGAGATAATTTTCTAAAATTATTCCACTCGTGCCGTCATTTTTTAAAAATTCACAAGTTCCTACCACCAGGATCGAGTTCATTGACCCCTCATGTGTCTATAACATCTTCAAAATAATACAGTACAAACCCACCAGCAGCTGGGAGCCAGAAAGGCACAGTGACAACAAAGCTTTCTACGAGCAAGGCAGGGGCTAACTGTCTTGCCCAAGTACCGCCGCCCCACGCTCCCCCTCCCCGCCCCCCACCCCGGCCTGGGCTGCTCCCTCCTACCCCCCTCCAGCAGGTGTACGTCGCTGGCCCCCGTCCCAGGCTGCCTGACAGCCGTAAGAAAGTCAGAAACAAAGCCCAAACCCAGAGCAGACTGCCCAGGGAGAGGCGAGCGCAATTGCTATGCACTACGCTCACTAAATTAGGTGCGTTATGAAATGAGCGAGGAGCGCGGTTTGTGTCTGTGCACGCGCGCGAGCGTGTGTGTGGTTTAAGACACTCAGATGCACACTCATGCAGCCTAAAGGGACCCAGTCTTATTAATGGAAAATGAGTTTCATTTAGACAACGTTAGCTCCTGCCCAGTTCAAGAAATGAAGTTCAGACAGCCGAAGAAATCAATTTATTTTGACAAGGAAGAGCAATTTCAGGTCTGTGCCCCAAATAACAACTCATTTCACCAGTCTGTCTTCAAGGAGGCATTTTAAATAATGTTTCTCCTTCACTCTCCGTCGCGGCCAAAGACAGGCACACTTTCTTGTTCAACCTTGAAACTCGAGCTCCACAGTATCAAGCAGCAGCTTCCTGTGATGCTGGCCCGGAGCCGGGGAACACCCGGACTCCCTTTGCCTCCCAGCACAGACTCAGCCCCCAGAGCCCCGGCTGGGGCCAACCTGCGCCCACGGCCATCCACTGTGGGGCTTCCCTTTAGGTACAGAGTTCCCTAATGGGCAGCAGCCTGGCGTTTGAGAGGCCCTCCCCACCCCACCCCTCTAACTCTTAAGGCAACAACAAAAATAATATTAACATATTGCCTTGGAGGATTTTTTTCTTGGTTTGTAAATATCAGGATCACCACTTCACAGATAAAAAAAAGCTGCGGCCAGGAATGGGTGTCTTGCTCAGAGTCACGAAAGGCGTTTCTCTAGACTAACCCACCGCATTGCCCTGAGGCACCTACCCAGCCCCCTCCAGCCCCTCCGCGCCAAGTCCAGACTATCTGATGGCAGAAACGAGCCAGGCGGAGACATCCAACGCCTGCTTCTGGCTCCACCGCTAACAGGCTCCGGGGAAGGTTCTCCCAGCCTGGACCTCCCCCAGGTTCAGCTGCCCAGGTCAGGGGGCGTGCAAACATGCACAAGTGTACACGTGATCTGCGGGGGACGAGCCCCGACGACACACCGGGGCCATAACAGCACTGACTTGTTGCTGCAGCACAACACTCCCGGGCACTCCCACGTGTGGCTGTCGGGAAGGAAAGCTGTCTCTTTACTCATCATTCTCCTTCCGCCCGGTTACTGACCATGACATTATTTCTAATAGCAAATCCTGGAAATGACGTCATGCCCTCTCCTCGCAGGCTGGTAAGTGAACGGCCGCACACCCACACAGCGGGTGCGGAGAGGCCAACGAGAATGAGCGCTCAGCAGCGGCCTGGACCGACTTCCAAGGGGCGGTGCTAGCTGAAAAGGCAATCCAGTCATGCCCCATTTAACAAGGGGGCTACGTTCTGAGAAATGCGTCGGTAGGTGATTTTGTCGTCGTGCGAACGTCACACGCGCGCGCTCACGCAAACCTGGATGGAACCGCAGCGGCTGCCCGGGCCGGGCGGGGCCGCCTCTGGCTCACGGGCTGCGAACCCGCGCGGCACGCTACTGTCTGCGCTGAATACCGCGGGCAGCCGTGACGCGGTGGCATTTACGTATCTAGGTGCATCTAAACGGAGACAGGGTGCAGTAAAAGTACGGTAAAGCGGACAACAGGTGGCGCACCTGTGTGGGGCCCTCACCCTGAACGGAGCCTGCAGGACCGGAAGCGGCTTCGGGCGAGTCCGTGGTGAGCGGTGAGTGGGTGTGAGGGCCGGGACGTGACTGCACACGGCCGTGGACTTCACAGGCACTGTGCGCTTAGGCTCCACTAAAGTTATAAAACAGCGTGAGATGAACTCAAGCACAAGAGCTGCCGTAAACAGGAGATGCAAGAGGCTGCTGCTGGAATAACATGGCATGCTGACCGCGACTGTTTTAATAAGCAGAAAGAGTACACTCCAAAATAACAATAAAAAGGATATGCGGTAAATATATAAACCAAAACACAGTCACTGATGGTCGTGATCAATACGACGTACTGCGCGTAACTGTACACGATCTACTTCCACACGCCTGGCGGCGCAGTAGGATTGTTTCCTTCTGCACCACCACAGGCAGGCGAGTAACAGGTTGTGTTCCTATGTTATCATGGCTATGTCACTAGGCAACAGAGGTTTTTCAGCTCCGTTATAATCTTATGGGACCGCTGTCGTATATGCAGAATGTCATTGACTGAAACGTCATGAAAATGCATGACAGAGCAGGCAGACTTTGCAGATCTTGGGGGTTCGGTTCCAGGCCACTTCAATTAAAATGAGTATCACAAGAAAGCAAGTGATTTTTTTAGTTTTGTAGAGCATATAAAAGTTATGTTTATACTACACTATAGTCTACTAAGTGTGAGACAGCATTATGTCTTAAAAAAGTGTATATACCTTAATTAAGAAAATACTTTACTGCTAAACTACGCTAGCCACCATGTGAGCCTTCAGCAAGTCCTAATCTTTTTGCTGGTGCGGGGTCTCACCTCCATGGTGGTGGCTGCTGATTGATCGGGGAGGTGGCTGCAGAAGGCTGGGGTGACCGGCAATTTCTTAACCTAAGACAACAGTGAGGTTTGCCACACCCACCGGCTCTTCTCCACCGCATGCGATGCTGTTTGATAGCATTTTACCCACAACAGAACTTCTTTCAAAATTTGAGTCAGTCTTCTCAAACCCTGCTGCTGCTCTATCAACTAAATTTACATAATATGCTACATCCTTTGTGGTCATTTCAATAACCTTCACAGTCTTTCCAGCAGGGGTAGAGTCCACACCAAGAAAAACCCACTTTCTTTGCTCAGCCCTAAGATGCAACTCCTCACTCACTCAAGTTTGGTCATGAGATTGCAGCCACTCAATCCAGTCTTCAGGCTCCACTTCTAACTCTCGTTCTCCTGCTGCTTCCATCACATCGGCAGCTACTTCCCCCACTGAAGTCTTGACCCCTCAAAGTCATGTATAAGGGTTGGAATCAACTGCATCCAAACTCCTGCTAATGTTGCTACTGGCCTCTTCCCATGAATCACAAATGTTTTTAATGGTATCTAGAACCATGAGTCTTTTCCAGAAGGTTTTCAGTGTACTTTGCTCCGACCCACCAGAGAAATCACTGTCTATGGAACAAACGGCTTCCAAGGCTCGTCCTCCTGTGACCCTCTGTCGTCGCAGCAGAAGCCATGTTGCCTGGCCTCTCGAGAACAAAGATGCTAAACACATAATACCTTGCATTTATTGTTGTGGTAGCTTTCCAAAATCCCCCTAAAAAGAGCAAACTCATCTCCAAAAAAATGTTTAAAAAGTGAATAAACTAAGAAAAATCAACTTCGGGGTTTTCTCCACCCCTAAAATTAGCTCTACCCGCTCTGTAAAGATTACTACCATGCTTTCTTCAGAAGTGCCCATCTACTGAGCCCTCATACAGTTGGTTGGGGTGTCATCCCATAATGAAAAGGTTGAGAGTTCGATTCCTTGTCAGGGCACATACCTCGGTTGCAGGTTCAATCCCCATTCCAGGTGCATACAATTCCCTGGTGAGGGCAAGTACAGGAAGCAACCAATCAATGCTTCTCTCTCACATCCATGCTTCTCTCTCCCCTTTCCTCTCTCGCTACAAGCAATGAAAAAGAAATGGCCTCGGGTGAGGGCAAAAAAAAAAAAAAAAAATATATATATATATATATATATATATATATATAAATTTTAAAGAAAGAATTGCCCATCTACTGAAGAAGAAAATGTATTTGTTAGGAGCGGTCATGTACCCAGCTGCCTGTCACCCCGAGCATTCTCAGTCGCCGGGTGCTGTCCCAGGCTCTGGACAACGAGCAGTGCCTCAGTGCGCTGGATGAAACATTCCTTCCGTCTGTTCCATGGGAGCGGTAACGAACATAGCCGTCTATTTCTTGGAGCCATCATAAAGAGTAGAAACAAACAGTGCACATGTAAACTATTAACAAAGCAGGTTGTGTGGGACTGCAAGAAAACGTCCACTGTCAGGAGCAATGCGACTGAGGGAATCGAAAAGTGAAGCCACAAAGGTACTCCGGGAAGAATCCTGGTGGCCTGTCATTCAAAGACTAGGATACGTATCGGTGTCGTGAAGCCCTCCGAAATGTAGCTATCCCTATCTAGCCAGGGGCTAAATAAGCCCCCAAACAAATCCTTGCTAGCCCCCAATGGTAAGCCTCCTGTTGATGTAAATTATTCTGCATCCAGCCATGCTCAACAGAGGAGAACCCAGGGTGCCACCGTTTGATAAAATGGTACATCCTGTTTGCGCTGTCGCGGGGCTGCTGACCGCCGAGGACCCTGGACAGCGCCCAGTGACGGAGACTGCTGGGGGTGGCAGGCAGCTGCTGACCCAGCATCTCCTAACAAATACATTTTCTCTGTCAGTAGATAGGTACTTCGGGGTAGAAATCTTTGCAGAGTGGCTAGAGCTACTTTTAAGGGTGAACATAAAACCCTGAAATGGGTTTTTCTTAGTTTATTCACTTTTTAAACATTTGGTTGGGGGGAGAGATGGGTTTGCTCTTTGTAGGGAGATTTCGGGAAACTGCCACACAGATAAATGTAAGGTATTCCACATTTAGAATCTTTGCTCTTGAGAGGCTGGGCGACACTACTTCCGGGGTGCCAGCGTCTCCCATGCCTGCACAAGTCTGAGAGAACTTGGGTTACCTGTGACTTTGGAGCCCGAGGGAGTTAAGCGCCAGGGTCTAAGGGATTCAAAACACAATGGATTCTATTAAACCCCACCCCTTTGCATTTGGTTCAGGGAGTGGTGAGGTGGGGTCTGCAAACGAACAGCAAACCGCCAAATCGATGCTTCCCTAACGGAGCTCATCCTGCCAACGTCTGGAAGGCAAGGATCCTCATCTTCCTTATCGCGGGGGCAACATTAGCCAGTGTGTCCTGAGCCAGGAAGGCCACAATTTGCCTGCGAATGGTCGGAGGACCCGGGGATAATCAGCCCTGGGATGCTAATGGCTTTTTCTCAAAGTGGGGAGGCTCCCCGCTGTGCCCGGCTGCTGCCTGCACATGCATCAGAGCTGAACTTGACACCCACTCCACGGGACCCCGGCATCCAGGCATCCAATCATCCAGTTCCCGCCCAATGAGAGCTCCCACTCCACACAGGCTCTGAACAGAGGGAGCCTATCAGATGCTGACAGATTTGATGCTCAGGACCAGGGACAGAGGCAGTGGGCAGGTAATTATCTCAAGGTCTCCGAATTTCAAACAATAGCAATGATCATGCTTCCACTTCTTGTGCTGGAATTTTAATCAATTCCCTAAGTGCCAATTATTTAATCCTTGGGCGTATGGCCAATCTGTTTTTCAGGAACAGTTCATCTCCAAGGAACCTTGGTTTTTTAGAAATAAGAGTATGAGGTGCCTCGTAAGCATCATTTATCAAAGGCAAAAAAGCAGAGAAACTCTTAAAAAAAAACAGAAATAAAAGATCCCTCAGTGTCTTGAAGGTGAAACCACATCAGGAATGCACCTAATGAACCACCAGAGACGTAGCGCTGTCTGCTAATGTCTTGAAGGATCTGGGGACATGCAGGCTACAAGACATAATTAGTTCTGGCTGCATAGCCCTGGGAGAATCCCGCGAACTCTCAGAACTTACTCTGAATAAAGTCTCTTTGTCTGCTTCATCTGCCTTAGTTTTTCACAAAAGAACGGTACAGGAGCGAATTTCCTCAAGGTCCCTAATTCAAGCAGGTAAAAATCCTCACCTGCAGGATGTGAAGATTAATCAATAACCAAAATTAAAAAGCAAACGATAGAAGAAAGCGTTGAAATAAAATAAGGTTCATATCTTTAAGGAATATAGAGTTTATATAGTTTAATAAGAAAAGGATTAAAATCCCAATGGGACAAAATAAAATAGGAGAAGTCTTCAAAGAAGAAACACAAACGGCCAATAAACCTATTTTAAAAGGTAAAATTCATTGGTAATCAAATAAATGCAAATTATAATGGTATGGCTTTAACTCTCAAAACCCTACCACCCACCACTGATGAGGGAATGAGAAAAAAGACAGCACATAATGTGTGTGGAATGTAACTGTAATGTGTCAGAAAGAGGAGGTTTCAATATGGATCAAAAAGCCTCTGCAATGTACGTAGCTGAAGCAGGGTTACTGCACTTAATAAACATTATTAAGAAATAGTAACTGGAAATAACTGACATTTTCAAAATATGAGTTTGGTTAACAATAATAATATATCTAAAATATGTATGAGTAGGTACACCTGATCAGATTGTAAAAAAAAATATGTAATAGTATGGGAAAACACATTTTGCTAAGAAAAATAAAGCCAACAAAATAGTGTATCTAGGAGAGTATATTATCATCATAGGAGAGAGAAATAAAATGGAAAGACAGGTAGCAAAATACTGACAATAAATTGTCTTTTTGGTGACATTAGAGATGATTTTTTTTTTTCATTGTACATTTTGGTGATCAGCTTCCAAGTTTTCTGTATAGAACTCATAACATTTTGCTTTAAAATTTCTATTAAA
Organism: Mormoops blainvillei; assembly: GCA_004026545.1. Classification (NCBI taxonomy): domain Eukaryota; kingdom Metazoa; phylum Chordata; class Mammalia; order Chiroptera; family Mormoopidae; genus Mormoops; species Mormoops blainvillei. Next base: position 88,570 of record PVJD01005300.1, on the reverse strand, counting down.
TTTTACTTTTAAAAGCTGATCACTTATAATCCAATAAAAGAATGGAGAGTGAATATAAAGACAATTTATATAAATTAAGGACATATAATTGGTTAAAAAAATGAACATCACCCAACTAGGACTTAAATAAAAAGTAACAGATGAGCAAAGTTTGTGAAAAATAATATACAAGGAAGGGCATACCGAAACAAATACACAATCAGCAATTAAAACTGTATGTACAAAAAGTTCAACATTGTGGAAAGTGTTCCTTTTATGCAATCATTGAAAACACATTGTATATATTTTAACAATGTAAAAATAAATATATATTCATAGGGAAAAGAAAGGGACAACATCAGCCACTGTAACCCTCTGTCCCCATCCCATGGCACGTCCGCCCCACCTCCCACGGGGCCAGGCTTCCATTTACCTCCAGCACTGTTTCATTCTCCAGAAGAAAACTCAGATGACGGCTGAAGCCACACGGGAGAGCCCTCCTCCACTCCCCGAAACAACCCTGCACGGCTCATTAGGACCTATGCCTCGGAGCACCCCTCGTTGCCTATCATTTACTGGTTCTCCAAGAACAAAGTAAGGGGTCAAGTTTTGCCAAGGAGACCGTCATCCCTGCTCAGCAGCCCAGCCTGTCAGGGGCAATCACACCCCAAAGGAGCCCCAAACCCACCCGGGGGGCAAACCAGACATCACAAACCAGACATCAGCCTCTTTCCCTCTCAGAAGAGAGGTCTCAGCTGCTGAAGATGCTCCGAGGCGCGGCTTCGGGGCAGGACGCCGCCGAACTGCTGCGGCCAGAAAGGTCAGCGGGGCAAATTCATTCACAGGCCGACCACGTTTAAGCAGCGGGGTCTGAAAGCAGGGATAGCAGATGGGAACAGCGGTGCCGCCACCCTGGGCTGTATTCCGAGGGACACAGTCCACCCGGCACTGCGCCGTGGTGCGCCCAGTCCAACAAAGACATTGAGCAGGGTCCAAACCTTCAGGCACGCTCCCTAAGGGCGGGATCCAGGGAAGTCAGCTTTCAATGTCATCGCAGAGAGTGCTGGAGCCACATCTACAGAGGTCACCTGCTCAGCTCTGCAAATACCTGGTCGGGGATTCTGGCACCCCGCTGTGAGGCTATCACAGGGAGTGACTGAGATTAGGGACAGGGTGGCTGTTTCCAGCCCCCTCACACAGTGCCCCCAAATGTATGGATAACAGATCTACCTTCTAAGACCACTCCTGCCCTGGCCGGGTGGCTCAGTGGGGTTGAGTGTCTCCCGTACACCAAAAGGTGCAGGTTCGATTCCTGGTCAGGGCACATGCCTAGGTTGTGGGTTCGATCCCTGGTCAAGATGTGAATGGGAGGCAACCAATCAATGTTTCTCTCTCGCATCGATGTTCCTCTCTCTCTCTCTTCCTCTCTCTCTAAAATCAATAAATGTATTTTAAATTAAAAGAAAAAAATATCCTGTCCAGCTGGGCCTAAATCTTTGCCAGCAGATCCAAAACTCAACCTCCAGGCTCAGTAGAAAATAATCAATCTCATGCCTTTTGTGGATAGAAATACCTAGAGAGATTAATAAGGATAGCGGATTCAGGAGCAAAATACCAAAAAACAGGTGAGGATTTCCGACCTTAGGCTACCCAGTGCCCTCCCCATTGGAGTTACATTTTACAAGTGTAACAGTACAAAAAAATAGTACTGCCCCCCTTTCCCGGGCCCTTAAGAAATAATCACCTCCCCAGCAGCCCCTGCCTTTTCCCATTTCACCTACTCCAAGCTGTCTGAACGCACTCCAGCTCTCAAGCCTCCCAGGAAAGTGCGTTCTCTGTACTCACCAAATCCACTTGGTGAGTAAGTCCCGAGAGCCAACCGCCCCTCCAGGCACTGGGCCGAGGCCCGGATGAATCGGGGCCCCTAGTGGCCACATCTTCATTTTACCCGCATCCTTCATCTCATCCTTAGCTCCTCTCCACTAGCCAGCGAGGAGGTAGGGAGGGCCCCCCTGGGGAAAGGGTCCCCCTGGGGAAGGGGCAGCGGCGCTCACACAGCGGGACAGCGGGTCTGACTCCAGCCTCGCTCAGTCCCACCAGGCTGCCTCCACACCCTTCCCGCCACGCCCCCAACCCTGGGCTGAGAGACACTGCTCTTCACCAGCTGATGTGGTGGAGAACTTCGCCTGCTTACCCACCCTAGAGACCAGTCTCCCGGCCCGTCTTGCTGTAAAAGTGTTTCTGGAACATGAAATGTTGCCAAGTCTATTACCACGAACCAGAAGGTGCAGGTGCTCTCGACAAAGGCCATCCGTTTCACAAGCTGCATGTGGACACCTAGCTACCAGCTACCAACTTCCTGCTTGGAGCTGTCATCTCTCCCGGAACTAAACCCTCAGGCTGCCTCCAGACTCAAGCAAACATTTCTAGCTTCCAAAGTAATACAGTGACGCAGGGAATAAGTTCAACACCCTGAAAGGAACAATATGTTTGGGACTTTTTTAACGTAACGTTCAAGTGTCTTCTCAAAACTAGAACATGAGCCTTTCTTACCGAGCTCTACCCAAGCCACACACAATGAGTCACATACCGCCCAGAGACTCACGAATCCACCGCCCAGGTGAGAATCGCAGTCAGCTGTGACCATTCATGGTTTAACCACGAACATAATCCGTCAGTGCAAACTTGCAAAAGAGCGTAAGACAGATGCTCGCCCAAGAGTTTCACGGGGCCTTGTGAAACAGCAAAAAAGCTAGAAACTAACTGAGCGGCCATCAAAAGAGAGCTGATTAATGAACAGCGATCAAGCATACAAAAGAACGCTGTAATTCTAAAGGGAAATCTGCTATGGAAACACCTCCAAGAAGTATCTCTTACAGATTAAAGAAAAAAGGATACAGAACATTGTTTGTATATGATCCCGTCTGTGCACTTTTAACAATGTATCTGAGTGTATAAATTTTTTAAAAATTCGGAGCACTGCAAAAGAAACGACAGTAGCTCCCTCTGCAGAGAGAATCTAAGGGAGGGAGGAGAAGGGGTGGGAGGGTCCCTCCCATTCTGTTTCACGCCTCTGTAAACCATATACATGCATTCATTTTGTTCAGAAAATTAAAACCATCAAATCCATTATCCATCATCTACAACAACAGGTGGCAGGTCAACATCAATGAAATCCTTAGGTAATTCAAGAATGCCACTTCGCTGGGTATGTTCGCCCATTTACAACAAAGCTTCAGACAACTGAATTCAGTTTCTCCCTCTCCCCTCATCCACCCCCTTTCCTTAAAGCAAAACTAATGATCTGTGAAGTGGCCAAATGTGAGGCCAAAGGGAAGAGAAACACAGGCTCTGAATATTCACACCTGGATAATCAGGTCTTCCAGGAGCAAGAGCTGCAGCCCACACAGGCCCTGCTCCGGGTGGAGTTCAAGTTCTTCCCTAACAGATGGGGAGGTCTTGGGGACAGAGGTCTCAAGGTATTCCGCCTTCCACCCATGCTCCTGGGACAACGGTGGCTGTAGGTGGACTCAATAAATGGTTGCTCAAACATCTATACAGAACAACAGGGTGTCAACTGAAGGCTGCTGTCACCTATTCAATACCAACAGGGTCTCCAGCTTGGGGATGCGATGAGGGCAGAGACTTGTTGCAGTGAAAACAGCTCAGTGGGGAAACAGCTCGGCTGTGGGACAGCATGGCTGTGAGGCATCCCTGGCGAGGAGGCCCAGGTGTTGCAGCTCAGCTCCAGGATTGCAGAGCATGCTACCGCCGAAGTCGCAGCTCCAGCTAAGGACATGTGGTCTTCCCTGGACACTGAGAGTGCGCTCTGTTGCGGCAGAGGTGAGCCTGACTTATATAGGTAAGAATTCCCACCCCCATTCCCCGATTGGTCCATTTCTATGCAAATAAGAGCCTCACAACATGATTGGCCCAAAAAGAACCATCCTCATTGCTCAGAAAAAAGCTGCTCCCATTAGACATGAAGATGCAAATGAGGATACAGCTGCACAGCTCTGACTGGGTGGGAAAGTCTCAGTCCTATTGGTCGACTTTTGATCTAGGAGCTCTCTTAGCATGGCTGACTCGGACAGCAGGGGCACAGTGCAGTCCAGTGACTTTTCCCTGAAATGCAGGGAGGGTGAGGGACCTCTGCCAACAATGGCTGCTAGACTCTGGTTTTGAACTTGAGCCCATTTAACCATAAGGAGTCCTTTCTGATGGGAATCTTCTTCTCGGATTTAATAAGGGATAAATGTTTTATGTATATATGACATAATATTGGACATACACAGCCCCTCATGTGATGGAGTAGCTACTGAAAAGAACACTAATGAATTAACACAGATATATCCCAACTTAGAAACAGATCAAATTTCCAAAGTCTGTATCTAAATTGATGACTTAGAATCTAGGACCCTTTTCTCACAGAAATAACAGCGTAAATGTTGGCTAAATTCCCTGGCAAGGCAACAAATTTCCATTCAGCCCAGAAAATAAATGAACTCCCAGTGTCTCCTTGAGTTCGACTGGCCCAGAGCTGTTTGCCGGAGAGCGTGCTCTCTCCCCCAGCCCACCACCACACCGAAGACAAACAACCGTGTGCCAGGGACAGGGCCTGCTTAGACCGCTGGAGCATTTGGGAACAGCCACCAATGTCACTTTGATTCTGTCATTCATCGCCCTCAAGAATTTGCGCACCTGTGCTGGGCTGCCTCTCCCAACGTCCTGCCACCAACACCAAGCAGCACACAACCAACAGGTCTTAGGTTTGGGCACAACCCAAGGTGCCCTGGCTGGGGAGGGGGCATTTATTCTTTCCTACTCCACCTTCCGGCCCACTGTGCATAACTGAATTCACCCCAGAGATAACGTAGGTATGATCACACCCTGGGGTGACTAGGAAAAAAAAAAAAGACATGACTGCAGTTGGAGTCCCACCTTGGGATCACACTGGTTGCACCTCCGACAAGAGCTCAGGGATGGAGAAGCTGTGTCTGAAGGCCACCTGTTCTGACTCTGTTTCTAGGCTCCCGAGAAGCCCTCCACCTGCGTCTGTTTTTGGTCGCACACCTTGTAAACTAACAAATCTATCACTGGGGCAGGGGCGGGGGTTAGTTAAGTCTCTGAGTTTAAAAATTAGCCCTGCAAAGGCACATATAATCCTCCCCAGGGAATTCACAAAGTTACGAGTGATTGCCCAAAGAGAACGCTTAAAGAAAAGCACCGGTAGTGACAGAAATCAGGAAGTTTTCACAAAACTGAAGTGCTATAAGCATGAATTCAATACCATATCGGGACTGGATCCTGGAACAGAAAAAGACAGTAGGAAAGCTGGAGAAATTCAAATAAAGCCTGAAGCCTAATTACCAGCACTATATCAACGTAGGTTTCCTCTTTTAGCAAATGTCCCACAGCAATATAAGATGTTAAATTAGTGTAAGCTGAGTGAAGGGGTATACAGGAACCCTGTTGTTAGCTTGGCAGCTTTTCTATAAATCGAAAGTTATTCCAAAAGGCGAAGCGGATAAAAACAAATTGCGGCCAGAACAAAGTGACAACAAAAACCTGAGTCAGGCCACTGGGAGCAGGTGTGGATGGTGGAGAAGAGGCCACCGCGGGCCGGGGGATGCAGGTAGCGCGGGGCCTGCCGGCCACGCTGTAGGGTTACGGCCTCCTTCCTGAGGCTGGCAGGAGCCGCGGATGCCTGGGAGCTGCCTCGAGGCAGCCTCTCCAGCATGCCTCAGGCACCTGGGGCTCCGGGCGGCCTCTGGCACGCGGATGAACGAACCAGCGAAAGCACAGGCGGCTCAGCATGGGGGGCAGCAGGGGAAAGGAGTGGCGCTCTGCTGACCCACGGCACGCCCGCTGCCGGTCGGCAGCAGGCCAGGCACCTCGCAACCCGCTGGGCTGGAAGTCAGCCTCCCCAGGTCGGCCGTGAGGATGTGCCCGGCTCTAAGAAGCAGTGGTGGGTTCAGTATTATTCCAAGACCCTCACCTAAGGCCACCAACACCCAGGTCATGCCCTGCCACATCGCTGAGGCTGGGGGGAAAGACACAGAGACTCCTGGGATTGCCCCAGGTGACTTCCCAGCCACCAGGTGGGAGCAGTTCGAGGGGCCGCAGCCAGGTGGTCTCCCTGGCTCTTTTTCAACTGTGACTTTACGTAAACAAAATGTCCTGGCAGGACATTTCGGCTACTTTTATAGTGAAGTCCTGCTCTTCTCTGACGTTTAAGAATAGGGATCTATAATTTAAATTTAAATCTCTTTATACCAATAAACCTTGCCAGCTTCTTGGGAGTTACAGAATCGTGTCAATTTGGGAAACAGCAGGAAGAGACCTTTACGGAGACCTCTGAACAGAGAGAAGTTAGGGCACCCATCGTTCAAGCCCTTATAGGGGACCGAGCCGAGAGTGGTCAGCTCCAACCAGCCACCCGCAGACTTGGTTTGGTTGGGGGGGGGGGGGGCTCACATTAGCTTTAAGATAAAGAAACGTTACAGGAAAATTTTAGACGTCCAGCTTTTTTATGTGTGAAAAATCTTTTGAACAAAATTATTTTTAGAAGGTTAATAAAAATAAAAATCGTTTATTCAATATTTGAGCAAAAGCCTGGGGGACGCGCGTTCTGGTAGCAGCCCAGCTGCACTCCAGGGAGAAGAAGGAAAGGGAGGTTTGTAAAGGCAAAGCTACAGGTATAGTTCTTCCATGCAAATGAAGGATTCTGGCTAGGTCCACAGGGATTGGTTATTTCCAATACGCAAATGAGGGGGCAAAACCTTCAAGGAGGAAGTCAAGTCCATGGATGTCCCTGTATTAGTAACAGCTGCTCTCCGGTGTTTCTGGCTCCCAGAGTTTAACAGCGCCTTTAGGGACTTGCTAGAGGCCCTGAGGGGTGAGTTATGAGCGCCACATCTCTGTTTCTCTGGGTGCATCTCTACTTTCCAGTTACTACCCAGCTAGAGTGCAACATTTTAACTATGTTTGGAAGTCCGAGATTACGAGATTACGTCGGCTGGAGGGACCAGTTCAGGCTTCTGGGAAAAGGCTGTATCCGAAATGAGATGAGAGGCAGGGAGCCAGGCCATTCCCAGGGGAGGGAACGGCGTGACCCGAAAGCAAAGGGACAGGTTCTAGCACAGAAACTCTGGGCGCTTGGTTTGGTTGGCAAGTTACCAAAACAAAGCACCACGTCCTGCTGCTCACCCTCACCCATCAGCCAGGGCGGCTTTCTTCCCTGCCCCTCTCCAACCGAGCACCCGGCCTGTGGCTACCATCACAATTAGTGGGAGGCTGCGGGAACTAAAACCTACCTGCCAAGCTCTCTGTAGTTTGATCACTTCTAGAGTCCACGGAAGTTTTCACTTGGATCCAAGCCACGCCCTGCAGGGTTAGAGTCTGTGACGCAGGAACCCAGCGCTGACAACGTGTGCTCCGGGCCAAATCGGACTCCAGGCACTCCCCAAAGCACGTCGTAGAGGCCAATTTTCCCACCCAAGCCAATGTCTAAAAGCACGAAAATGGAGGAAGGAAGGTCTGACTCATTTCTCCTTGAAGACACATTGAGCAGGGAGGGGTCACCAAGCCAGAGGAAGGGGGGGCTGGCTTCCCCTTTCCTACAGCAGTGGGGCAAACTGAAACCCTCTGGAGGACAAAATGACAGCTAAACAAATACAAAACGGGGCTTGAGTTGACAAAGGGTGGGGCGGGGTGGGGACCGCACTGGGAGGCAGGTCAGGAACCCGGGAACGGGAGGGAAGGCGGGCCTGGGACCCATCCAGTCGAGGTCCCTGCACTCTGCAGGTTTGGCACACGTCCCGCGGCGAGGCAGTCCGCGAAAGCAGCGGCCCCAACCTTTTCGGCACCAGGGACTAGTGTTTCCACGGAGACAGGAGGCGGCGCTCAGGTGAGCTTCGCTCGTGGCCCCGTTCCTAACAGGCCATGGACCCGCAGGAGTCTGCAGCCCGGGGGTTGGGGACCCCTGCATTAAAGGACTCATGACACAGACAAAATACAAGCACCTTTTGGATTTAGGAACCACAGCGAGAGAGCACAGAGAAGCTGGCTGATTTCAAAAGCTCTGCACAAAATGCCTCTCGTCCCAAGAAGTCGTGGAATTGCCTCCGAAGGCTGTTCTCATCACTCTGCCTGTAGGAATGGGTCTCCTTCCTGTCGTAAATGCCTGTCCCTGTCAGAAGACAACGACGCACATGAAGGCCGGCAGCCACCGCAGAGAGACTTTTCTATTATCTGACAAACCTCTGCACTTACACGGGCTGAGAGCAGGCGTCTCCTGCAAGACAGGCACGACAGCCCCAGCGCGACAAACGAACTCCGGGGAGTCAAGTGATGTAACCAAAAGAAAATGCTGGGATCAGCTGAAAACCCAGGTCTGTCCGGCTCCAAAGTTGCCCGTCTCCTACCACACTGCACCACCTCCAAACACTCAGGGAGCCCCCAGGTCAGGAATCCCACCTCCCTCCAAAGGCAGGGTCCAGCGTACACATCACTGAAGGTCTCCACGCCCAGGGGACAGAGAAAAGGCGGCTGGGGGAGCCCTGCTCTCCCAAGAGACCTCACAGGGCCTGAGTCACTCGACTGTGCTAGCCCAGCAGGTGACAGAACACTCTGGAGACGGGGCTCAGGACTTCCTGAGCGGTGCGCCGGACACGCTGCCGACTGCGAATGGCCGGCGAGCGCTTGCTCACACGCTCTAGGGAGGACAGGCAGCGGCAGCCAGGCCTGGCGCCATTCTGGTCAAAGTCGGGGTGGAGCTTTCTGTCTGGGCTTCCATGTTGTCGCTACAGGAAACAGGACAAAGCCTGGACAACATAATTACGATCGTCAATCTTCCTAAAATAAATTAAACTTGGAACCACTTGGGGAGTTAATGGTACAGGCTGGCGAGTTAATTGTGTCTCATAACCTCCACGCCGATGTCTGTGTTAGACAGTTGGGAGGCTTTGTTGGAGAGGAGCTCAGGTATACGGGCTCTTTGTAAATTTGGGATTCGAGAATCTTTTTTTCCTGAAAAGGAGGGGTTTGGGGACAGCTCCCAGTGTGGTCTCTAGCAATCAGTCCCACAGAATGTAACGGAGAAGTAATCTTCATTTCTACTTTTGCAGAAACGGGGGAGATGCCAGGGCAGCCGATGGACGCGTAAAAGCCTTTGCACGGGGCCTGCCTGCAGCGCGAGGGAAGTGAGGGACTGGCCTGGGGGGCCACGGGCTGTTAGCCTGTGACACAGGCCCTGAGACAAGGTGACTGGGGGGCTGTAAACTCCGAGTCGTCTGCTGTAAAACAAACAGTTAACCCATCTAGGCCTAACGATGTTGCTTTTGGTTTCAGCATTTCCCTTAAAGAAACCAAGGAGGCAAACTGGGGGCTCAAACGCAGATGCCTCCCTCCACCCTCCCACGCACCACGGCTACTCATGGGATGCCTCACGATGTAAGGGCCCTCGTGCCCGCCACTGCGGTGTCCCTGTGGGCCCTTCTCCTCCGCCCCCAACACACGCACGCACACCTGTTCACACACATTCACTCACGCCCTTCCTAGGCCTGGCACCCAGGTATCACCTCCTTCCAGACCCTCCCAGCAGGACTGAAGTCTGTCCGCAGCAACCCAGGCTGCACCAGGCACGGCTCAGGGGGTGCCACTTAGAAAAACTATGTGGTGACAGGCACGTCCCGGAGGGAGGTGTTACGGCAGCCCAAGCTGTTCCTGCCCTTCGCAGACCTTACCCTCTCAGATCTGTTCCCCACCCAACCCTCATGATTTCCCAAATGCGGGCGCTTCTCCGGAACAACGCGCCACGGTGAAGCAGCAAGAACTGCCCCGACGGCAGGCCCTCACTCACGTACTGCCGACAGGAGACACTCTAAACACGCCAGGCACTCGGCTAATTCTCGTAAGTCACACTTGGAAAGCTCTGACGTCTGCTACCTCACTAGTGGACACGGCACCTGGCGAGGGAAACGGCGTGCAGCTGTCAAGGTTTGGGACAGGACAGCTCGGCGGCCCCTCTGAGGAGCCAGCTGGGCACTGAAGAGCAGCACCGTGACCACATTCAGGTGTGCTGGACTTTCAAGTCCATTCGTGGTTTTCAGGCAGAGAAGTGACAAGTTGGGTAAGGGCTTCAGGAGATCACACAGTCAGAAAGAGGAGGGTTGTGCACAGGAAGACGGGCCTGGGTGAGGTAGGTGCAGGGAAACCAGGGGTCTGGGAGAGGGGCCTTCTGGAAAACGAAGGAGGAGGAGTCAACGGGACCTGGGGGCTACAGAGGATGCGGGAAAAGCAGGGCGGGAATGGCCCCAGGTTTCTGGAGTGGCATCCTGGGTGCGTGGTGGGGCCACTGACTGAGACATAAGCCGGCGGCGGGGGGGCACTTGGTGAAAGAGTCCACTCTGTTTCAGACACAGGATCTGAGAGCCCGGTGGGTTGCCCTGACAGACATCCCTATTAGACAGCGGATCAACATGGGCTGGTGTTCAGCTGGGAATTCTCGGGCTAGAAATAGAGATTTTGGATGCATCAGCTCAAATGCTTGGATGAAGACTGGGGTGTCAATGAGCTTCCTTGGAACCTTTCGGAGAATGAGAGGAGGAAGAAGTCTTCAAGCAGGATTAGGGGACAACGGCAGCTAGGGTGCACACAAGGGCCCTGGGGAGGTGAGGGAGAGAAAGAGCCTGAGGTGGGGACGCTCTGTCATGTGCTGGGAAGGAGAAAAATGGTAAAAAGGTTATCCCGTACACCAAAAGGTTGCAGGTTCGATTCCTGGTCAGGGCACATGCCTAGGTTGCGGGTTTGATCCCCAGACAGGGCGCTGGGGGAGACAATTAATAAATGTTTCTCTCTCACATCGATGTCCTTCTGCGTGTGTGTGTATGTGTGCATGTGTGCGTGTGTGTCCCTCCTTCCGTTCCTCCCCCTCTAAAGTCAATAAACATATCCTTGGGTAAGGTTTGAAAAAAAAGATTAAGGGAAGCTGGAGGGGGTTGGGGGTGGGATAGGGGTTTGATTACCAGTGCAAAGAATTCTGAGAAAAAAGAGAAAAACCCTAATATGATCATGCCACCAACTTCCCGTGTCAGGTGAAGACTAACCTATTACGCACCAGACTGTTGTCGGAAAAATTAATGTCTCCCTCCAAATTGACACTTGGGATAAACTTAATTCATTTTTATGATTTGGGCTCCTCCCCCATCCGAATAAAGTCTCAGTCAAACTTTCCACTATTAACTAGGAAACCGGACCCTGTTTTCAGTGATGCACTCGGGGTCGCCTTGCAGGACCAATTCTTGTCAGACAGTGAGGATTTCCTGAGCGCGTCCAGTGGGTCGTTTTCAGGGGGCGGCGCTGAGGAGGATCCCCAGCTCCGTCTGGGAGAAGCGAAGGGCGGAAATGAGGATGGAGAAGAACATAGTGGGGACCCTCGCAGCTGTGTTCAAATGATGGGGGGGCTGTCCTAGTAATTCTATGTCTCCTGAAAAGCCTAAGAGGGCAAAACTAGGACCAGATGAAAAAGAAACAGTCCTTTCTCCTCCATATAACAGCAAACTTGAGCAACTGTCCAAAAGTCCGTGCTGTGTTTTGAAATGCGTTTCCATCATTGGGGTGTTCACTCCAGGACTACCTCCAAGCCCTAGCCCAGGTGCCCCCTGTAGAGAGCACAGCTAATCGGGTACCTCCCCCGCCTGCCCCCAGGGTCAGGACCCACGGATCCAGCTACTTAGTCCAACATCTGCTGAGGCCCTCCTCCGCCTCAAGCACTGTTCTAGGAGCTGGGGACACGTCGGTGAAGGAAATGGAGCAAACCCTTTGCCCCCTACAATGCTCAGATGGTGGAAAGGAAATTCCATTGTATTGTGAAGGCAAGAGACAGAGGGGGGTGGGAACTGACTGGTCAGAGCAGGGGGTGCTGGGAGGGGAACTGGACTGGAATTTTAAAGATTTTTATTTTTTTTTAGAGAGAGGGGAAGGGAGGGGGAAAAGAGAGGGAGAGAAACATCAATGTGCAAGAGAAACACTGATTGGTTGCCTCTCACAAGACCCTAACTGGGGACCTGGCCTGCAACCCAGGCATGTGCCCTGACCGGGAATTGAACTGACAACCTTTCAGTTTTCAATCCCCAGAGCCACACCAGCCAGGGCTGGAACTTTATACAGGGTGGTCAAGATCAGCTCACGGAGAGGGTGGCATTTGAGCAGCCTCATGGAGAAAAGATAACCAGGAAAGTTACTTGCCATCCATGGCTAGAGAGCTCGAGCGGCCACTAGCCTAACCCGTGTGCTTCTCGAGTCGCTTAGGCCAAGAGAAAGCAGAGCCCATGAGAGAGGCAAGTCTGGGCCCAAGTGCCCTGCCCTCCTGGCTAAGCACCTAGAGCCAGGTTTCCCCCCCTTTCAGTGCAGAGTCCCTCCACCCTGTTCATTCATCACTGTCACCTCTCATCCGCAGACACCCAGCCTCCCACTGAGCTTCCAGAGGTAAACTCCCTACACTCTTCTTTTTCATTCAAATTGCATGTTGCCCAGATTCTATAAGCTCTAAAGCAGGGGTGTCCAACCCTCGGCCTGCAGACCACATGCGGCCCAGGATTTAAGTAAAATCAAAAATTTACTTAAAACGTCATGTGTTTTTGTGATTACATGTCACGATGTATTTAATGCGTGGCCCTAGACAACGCTTCTCCTTCCAGTGTGGCCCAGAGTCGCCAAAAGGTTGGAGGGCTGAGAAGGTTTATTTCAGAAAGCTGGCACCCAGGGGCTGCCACAGTCCCTCCAGGGCAGGAAAACACCTGGCATGAGACGAAAAGAAGTCCCTCTGGAACATGACTTGGTGCTGATTTCAAGACTCCTGGGTGTCAACATACCCAGGGCTGATAAAAATACTCAGTAACCCTCTTACTTTCTCCAGTGTTAGAAGATAATGTTCACTTTCCATCCGTCTCTAAGAGACGACCACCCCTTTTCGTAGCCCGAGAACGGCTGTTCTTTCCTCAGAACAACTTTGAAATACACGGCAGACTTGCTTAAAGGTTCCTAGTTCCAGGGAAAAGCAAGAAGATACTGATGCCAGTCCTTGAATAAAATAACCAAGCGGAGTTCGTTCCCCAGTGAATGGGCGCAGCAAATCCCAGCCCCTGCCCTGGAGAATTTTACACTAAATAGCATAGTACACATTCCTGGGCTCACTTCAGTTAGGAAAGAGCCCTTAGACCAGCGCTGACCAGTGTGGCTCAGTCGGCTGGGAGTCATTCCGCAGGGCAAAAGGTCGCTGGTTTGATTCCCCGTCTGGGCACATGTGTGGGTTGCAGGTTCGGTCCCACGTCTGGGGCATGTGGAAGGTAACAGACCTATGTTTCTCTCCTTCTCTTTCTCCCTCCCTTCCCCTCTCTCCGGAATCAATAGAAGAAGAAAAAAGTTTTTTAAAAAAGAAATGCACAAATCTTAAGAGAAAAAAAAACACGTCTATTACAAAAGCATCCACAACCCACCTCCAGAAGGAGGCTGCGGCGACAGTATCTAGAAAACGGCGCACTGAAAGCCCACGGGGGACGCCTATGCCCGGGGTCCCATTACTCCCCAAGTTCAGCTAAAGGGCCAGCAGGTCTGACAGTTCTTCTCCTTCTGTTTCTAAGGAGCTGCTGCAGCCAAGCGGAGCTGGGGCTGGGAATTCCTCCGCCTGCACGGCCGGAAGTCGCCGGCCCGGGCCCTCGCGGGTCATCGGGCAGAGCGGAAGCCTGGGACTTTACGACCCAGAGGGGCTTTGGGGTCCCGCTTTCCATGGCTGGTGCTTGGGGACCAAGCAGCTGGCACAGAGTGACTGGGAGAGCAGAGACAGGAACTAAGAGCCCTCACTGCTTCTCCTGCCAGTCACAGGAAACTCCGAATTAATACAAAGGAAAGGGCGCCTCAGTAATGAGCTCCAAGCAGTGTCCCTAGGGAGGGAGGACGCTGTCAGTGGCCATTCCTGCTTCAGGACCTGTCTGGGCTTCGGGCCGAGTGCAAGGCCGCAGTTGACAGCCCTGTAGATGCCTGCAGTCGCACTGATCCACAGCCCCCATTTACTCTCCAAAGTGTCAGAAGCTGGATGCCCGATTCTGCGCTCCCCCTAAAGACGTGTGACTGAGCTGCTAAAGGCCAAGCTGCCGGTTCCCCTGTGGGATGGGATGAACAGCACCCAGGGCCACCACCAGCCTCCAGAAGTACTGTGTGCAAACTGTGTCCGGGTCTGTGCTGCGCCTGCACAGGGGGGGCGGCAGCCCCGCACACGAGGCGGGTCCCCAACCTGCGCTCACATTCCAGCCCCCACACTCACCGGCGTGACCCGTGGGACAAGTTCTTTCACAGTTCCCATTTGGAATAAAAACGGGGAGAAATGTAACTGCCAAGAGGATTAATGAGTTGACATTTGTTAAATATTCAGAACAATGCCTGACAGAGAATAAGCACTCTAAAAGTGTTTGCTAAGAAAAATATATATATATGCAATCTTTCTAACAGGTATCTGAATTTCTACAAAGGGATGAAGCAGGGGAGGACAGCCCTTCCCCCAAACAGCTTTAAGTCCCTTCTGCTGTGACCCCGGGTGCTACCAGCTAGGGACAGGGTGCTGGAGGGCCAGAGTGGAATAACCACTGTCCCCAGAGTCCCCTCATCGCAGGTGGTTTATGAGCAACTAGCAACTACAACGAAAGCAGCTCAGGCAGAACAAAGAGACAAAGACAAGTATCCCAGGTTGCAGCTGGCGGTCGGAAGCCGTCAAATATTTCCTGTTTTACACCCGCAAAGTCAAGAGAGCTCTTCGTGTCCCTGTGCACCCAGCAATTGTAACGACTCATCTGTGTATGTGACTCAGGGCTTCACAAGCATCGAAGGTGTTCTGATAACAACGTCTTTTAGATGAAATTCAGAGCAACCAACGTAATAGGAACTCAGCCTGAGATATTTAGATCTAGATCTCAGGCATAAAACTCCACGTGATGAATTATAAAGAAATCTCCTGAATCCCTCAGAGACACCTCAGGGCAACCACTGTGGAAAAATGGGCTCTCCCACCCAGCCCGTTGAAAACAAACATTACCAATCAGCTGGCCGTTCGGCTTCGTGAAAGCATTGGCTGAGTCATTTAGGTTTAGCGTTATGATGGTTCTGCTTTTAAGATCTGTCAACCTTTCGGAAGTGATTTGAACTCTCCATGAAGATGAGAAATTCCTATGCAACAAAACAGCTTTTTTGGAAAGAACTGCGTGCCTGAGGCAGCCTGGGCTACACACGGGCACAGCACCACACGCACACTGACGACCGGCAGAAGTAGAACCAAACAAAGGCTGGGTATTTTCACCCAGTGCGATTTTTAAAGTGGGTGGGGGTGGGAATTAGACAGGCAGGTTCAGATGCATGTCTTTTGCAATAAATAGTGGTTTCAGATTCATTTCTCTGTTATGGCCAGCGACTCACAGAGAGGAAGTTACTCCTAAGGCTTTAAAATTCTGAACAGCCCTGACCGGTGTGGCTCACTTGGTTGGAGTGTCGTCCCATAGACCAAAAGGCTGTGGGTTTGATTCTTAGTCAGGGCACATGCTGGGGCTGCGGTTCCATCTGAGAGTCAACAGTTAATGTGTGTCTCTCTCACATCAATGCTTCTCTTCCTCTCTCTCTCTCTCTCTCCCTTCTCCTCTCTCTAAAACTCAATGACCACGTCCTCTGGTGAGGGTGGAGGGATAAACAGATAAATATCTGAGCCAATGGAAAGAATGCACGTGAGGAGGCACTGCACAAAGACCTTAAAATACCAAGCCGGGGAGTCGTCAAGAACACAAACACAAAGTCTTTGCTATGGCACTGGCTGGGGCAAGAAACTTTTGCATCAATTTCCCTTTCAGGAGAGCGGAGACTTCCCCTCCCAACATCTTACAACATTTATTTCTCAATGCATTCAGAAAACCGAGTAGTGGTTTCCAGCACTGACACCCAACTACTAAAGAGTTTTACAAACCTCTAAAATAGGAAGGACAGACAGAGGCGTAAGTTACTCATTAATCATTTACCTTGACTTCATTAATTGGATGCAAATTTCCTTCGACATAAGGAAGCTGAGCAAAGAGAGTGGAAGGAGCCCTCGTTCAAGCTCGACACCCACGAATGCCACTAGGTCGCGTGTCAAAGAACCCGCTTCAGCAAGGGCGTGCCCTCCACCCTCCACCCCCCTCGGAGGATACCACTGGCAGCCCGGGACAGCCGGGTTCCCAGGAGGGTTGTGGTCACCGGGCGCTTCCACCCTCCATCCTTCCCCCGGGGTCCCTCTGAGCTCCAGCCGCACCCCCACCGCAGCTGCTCCCGGGGACGGTGCTCGCGCACCCGAAGCCCCTGCGCGTCGTCTGCACCAGCAGGAGTGTTCCCTCCGGCCGTGACATTTTCTCACAACTAACTACACCTCCGCGCTCGCACCGCGACCCTGCCGCGGCCCACCCACCCCGACTCCGTGCGCCTGCGCTGCGCCAGGAGCCCCCACCCCCCACCCCCGCCATACCCCCCTTCAAGGGATCCGGGTCCCCTCGGAGGAGCGGACCCTGAGAGTGTAGCACGGAAAGGTCTCTCCTAGGTCTCCCAAGGCACGCGCTGGACGCTAGAGAAATGAGCACCCTTCGGCGCTGGGGCGGGGTCGGGTGGGGACAGAGGGGAGGACACAGAGGCGCCGCCGAGCGGCCGGGGGAGCCTCCCTGTCACTGGGGTCCCTACACGTTCCAGCACCGGGGCAAATGCAGGACAGGGAGGTACGGCGCTCGGCTGCCCGACCTCTCAGGTTCTCGCAGAGGGTCTCCCGGGGCGTCCCCGCTCGGCCCCCGCATTGTTCGCGCCGCCGGGGCTGCTCCGGCTGGCGCCCAGGGCGGCGCGGCCCCGGCCCGGCCCCTACCTCCACCAGCAGCGCCAGCAGCAGCGCCGCCGCGCGCAGGACCAGGCGGCTCATGGCTCCGCGTCGTCTTCGGGCGCGCCCGGCGCTCGCGTCGCAGGCGCCGGGCAGCGGCACGTCCCCCGCGCTGGGCCACAGGCCGGGCGGCGGGCGTTGGGCGGCGGGCGGGGAAGTGGGACCCGGCCGCCCTCGTCGCGCTCCGCCCCGCGCCCCGCCCTCGGCCGGAACGCGCTGGGGCGCGCGCCCGCGGACACCTGGAGCGCGGCCGGGGGCGCACGGCGGCTGGGCCGGGACCCGGAGATGGGCCACCGGGTCCCGCGAGTGGCAGAGGAGCTGCCAGGGGTCTCCTCCGGCGGGGGGCGGCCGTCCTGTCACCCCTGAACAGACCCGGGAAGTCTTTTTCTCAAAGGAGCAAAGTCTCCGTGAGGTTCAACAGGGAGGTGCTTGCCCCTGAACCCATTGCTCCCTCTTGCACTCGGTGCCTCCGGTTCTTCCCGGGCCCTCTGATGCCTGCGAACCCGAGGGGCCGGGCATCCTCCTTCCCTCACACGTGATGGCAAGGACAGTCCAAGGACGCGGGGGGCAGAACGCCCACAGAAGGCTCCCTGCACCTCGCCTCTGTTTGGTCGGGGCTTTGTGTGCCTGCCCCTCCTGCCCTGGCCTTGGCCTGGAGTGGACTCCACCGAAAGCCGCCCGGCATTGAAGTCCACCCCCCCGCCACCCCCGCTGCGGAGTGTGTGCTGTTCAACTCTGCGAATCAGTCTTTCCGCCCCCACCACCTCGCACCCACCATATTGTTTTTTCACACCATGGCTCATGTCCCACCTCGTTCATGAAGTTACTCAACCAGCATTTATTGAACTTGCCGGAAGTACCACAGCCTGAGCCTCAGGGCCAGCATGCAGAGGATGGAAGGAAGCCACACCCGGGGGCTAAGGGGAGAGACAGTCACTTACACAGCTAAGAGTGCTCAGTGCACAGACCCGCAGGGTCGCGGATGAAGCAGCAGCGTGAAGGACATGAACCCGCCCGCGACCACAGCTGGAAGGAATGGGGTCAGGAAAATAGAGGCCCCCTAAGGCGAGTCCCAGACACTTTCCAACCTTCGATGCATGAACTCTTCTGGTGACTAGACCGCACGCAGCACCAGACTCTACCAGTTAGAACCAGAACTTGCCAGTAAAGCCGAAGAGATGCCTGTGGCCCTCCTTACGGTAAGCCACCATCAGAGAAGCCCCCGGGGGTCTTTAGACTCCAGTAGCTTTGGCTATTTACAATTAGAGCAGGTCACTACCCTGTAAGGGTAAAAGTTGTAGAAAACTAAGTCACAAGCCTTGTTGTGTAACAGAGATGCAAGTGTCTTTTTTTCTACTGATGATGCAAATTATCTCTTCCTGTGAAAATGCAAATGACCTCTGCTAGGGGCAGAATCTTAACCAGTTTTCTATCTAATGTATCAATTTCATCCTAAGAGTTTCTTCCTGCCCCTACCCCACTGTCTTTTTCGCTGGCTACCTATACAGGTCGGTTGCCTGCATTCCCCCTTGAAGCAACGTTGTCATCCTAATGGTTCCCCCATGAATGGATTAAAACACAAGCTTGACATGTGTTCACCAGGCAATACATGTCCTGACATGTACGCAGTCAACTGGAAAAACAGAATCACTAGGTATCTTGCCACCAAAAGGATTTCCTGGGGCAAAAGAAAGGATCACAGTCCAGTGCATGTGCAAGCCACACGTGCATGTGTTGAGTGGGACAGGGACAAGGAGGAACTCATGGAGGGGGGAAGAAGTTAAGGGGAGGGACTGCTACAACCACAGAGGTTGGGAGTAAATGTAGGGCAGTGACATGGGGTGCAAGAATGTCCCCCAAAGCCCTAGCTCCATCCGATGGGTTATGTCGCTGTCAAAATTGAACCCTTTGCCCCCCCCTCCCCTTTCGATTCAGCTCTTCCTCTGAAAGCATCCCTGATCAACAGTCCGGTCTTCCGATGGCAGCAGCCCTTTGTCCCTCGACGTCCTGAAGGACTTCTGGATATTTGTTCTCTCTCCCATCAGGGGGAAGGCGTGTGGATCCGGGCGCAGCTCGTGTCCCGGGTTAACAGGCAAAGGTGAGCAGAGCTAAACAACAAGAATGCAGAACAGAATTAAAACAAAATAACAAACGCAGTTGATGTGATCTACTTCAACCAGGGGCTCAAACCGGTAGGTGGTGAAACAAAGATCATTATGATCTTGGGCAGGTCCAAGTTCTTGAGGACAGACCTAATAAGCAGAGATATTTTCCCCTTTCACAATAGATTAGGAAAAGTAAACAGGTAAGAACTGATAGTGAGAAAAAGAGATGTGCAGCAGGGGCGGATTAAGGTCGGTTGAGGCTGCAGGTACAGAAGGAAATATTGGGCCCCTTAAAAAAAAAAAGGGAAAATAAAAAGACATCTTAACCATATTTTTAAATACATAAAAAAATTATGTACTATTAATGTTTTATTTCCAATAAAATTTGAATATATGTATTGCACATGTGAAACCAAACTTGGTGTCATTAGAAAAAAGTGTAACGTTGGGATTTTGAGGGACCCTTCAGAAGTCGGGGCCCAGGGCGCCCACCGCGCCCACCGTAAAATCCACATTGTGCAGGCGCGACCTGGTCATTTGGGGAAAGCTATCTCCTGCAGAGTCTGCCTGCTTCATTTGTGACAGACTGTGTGCAGGCCTGGTCAGGGCTTGCTACCTTCTTAAGGTGAGACACGTGCATCCAAGTCTACGAGGCGGTGCACAGCACCTGGCGGGCCCCTCGCAGCGAGGCCGGAGGAAGTCTTTATGGAGCTGTCTCCGCCAGCAGACGACATCGCCTGATTGCAGAACGTGGGTTTTGGTTTCCATCTCCCCAGAACGCGCTGTAAGGAGATTGCTCAACCAGAATGTGGTGATTTTCAATAGTAGCTAGGCCTTTACAGTATTAAAGTATGTCTCCTGTTACCAACCTGGGACCCAAAGAAGCAGGAGACAGATGCATGGGGTGTCCTGCAATGCGTTATGTTCGAGCCTATGGGCCCGAAGGGGGTGGATCTCAGGTTTAAGAGACCCAACAGCAATGCTGTGGGCCAAGCTATTGGAAGGGTTTCTACAAATTTTGCCAATTGACTCTTTAAAACGTTAGGGTGTTCAACTAAACCTGAGGATTGAGGGCGGTAAAAATGTAAAATTGTTGTACAGCTGGCCAAACGGCACAGACTTGTGGAAGCACCTCACCAGTCAAATGCGTTTCTCCTTCACTACGGACTTCAAGGCAAGTTCCCTGGGTTTGAGCATCTTCTCTGACAGGACTTTAGCCACAGAAAAGGCAATGGCCTGTCTGCACGGGAAAGCGTCTGTCCAGTGAGAAATCATACAGACCACGAGTGAAATAGATTTCTGTCCATGAGAGGGGAGAAGCTGTCTGAAATCCATTGTGCAAACCTCCAACGGCCCATCAGACACAAGTCCAGGGCAGTGTTCACGGGCCTCCCTGGGAGGGCCTTTGACCAAGAGGGACGAGAAAATGAGGCATTTTTCACAATGGACAGGGCTTATGGAAAGATGCACCTGTTACCAAGGACGTTATAGGCCTAGGACAGGACTCCTGCCATGAGCTGCCTGGTTAGGGACTTGTGATCAAATCGCCATGTGGGGTCACTTGCTCTCGCTAAGCTTGTCCTTCCCCTGTTGATCACTCACAGTGGCAACTTCAGAGTGTCCAGTAGGATGGCGGGGTTATGTGGCCTGAACCAGAGCTTTCTCTTCTGTCAAACCAGCAGTTGTGAGATTTCCAATCTTGTGTTTCTTTCTCTGGAGCTGCTTGTTGGGCTTCTCTGGCCAATGTTTCTAAGTCACTCACTGGGGAATTACCCCCTGGGCCATGACGGAGGTGTGACAGCTGCCGATCCCTTAAAAGGCAGCATTCCCTGCGGGAAGCATCAGCAAAGTGACTTCCATTCGCTTCCAGAGAGTCAAGTTCGAGACTGCCCCGGGATATTAACAACGCAGAGGCTGCACGTAAAAGCAAAGCGCCCGATAATTCTCGCACACAGAGGCCATTTTTTCATTTTATTTCCGATGGAAGTACGGAAGCCACATCGTTTCCCCAACATTCCAAAGTCACGAGCGACTGCGCAGGCACAGAGCCTTCAGTTTAAATGCCGGCAGTTTTGCCCGCGGCGATGGGCGCACGCCGCAGCGCAGACGCCGCCTCCACCGCGGCCCAGGGGCTTACAATTGCATCTCCCGCACAGCGCTGACCGTTCCTGTTGTCGAAATGAGAACCACCTGTAACCTGCAAGCGATCAGCTTCATACCCAGAGGAGCCTCGTGCAGATCATCGCGAGGAGTCCATGCTGAGCGCTCGTGGGGGGCTTCCGGG
The DNA here is from genome assembly GCA_004026545.1 of Mormoops blainvillei. Taxonomy (NCBI): domain Eukaryota; kingdom Metazoa; phylum Chordata; class Mammalia; order Chiroptera; family Mormoopidae; genus Mormoops; species Mormoops blainvillei. Next base: position 67,269 of record PVJD01005300.1, on the reverse strand, counting down.
GTCTCGTGAGGGAGAGCGTGGTTGGACGGGGGTTCTCGTACCAGGGAGGAGGTATGCGAGGAGCAGTTAACAGAAGCGTTTCCTAGGGAGCAAGGCTACTAACAGGAGGTGCCGGTGTGAAGAGAATTCAGGAGGACTTCCGCTGCACGGGGTGCAACTGTGGTTACTGGGGGTCCCGGAGCGGGGTCCTCTGTGGCCTTAACGCAGAGGATGGTCGGCTTGGTGGCTCTCGGGCAAGGATGCTCTAGCGGCTGGCTCGAATATCCTCGGAGTCTGTGGCGAGCCCCCTGCTTTGGGGTGATTTCCCTTCTTTCATGTACAAGAAGGATCTGCGCATCCATATGCCCAAGAGTGGGTGGGTTTATTAAGCTCTCCTTTAACGTTGGGTCGGGACTCATTCTTCCGAAAAACACACATTGGTTTTGTCATAAGAGAGAGATTCGTTACCAGTGTAAAGAGAAGCTTCTCGGAGCCCATCAAGAGGGAGGGTTGGAAAAGGCCCTGTTGTTCCTTGATGCCCTGTCACTGGGGACAGGCGGGACCTCGGGGAGGCTGGTCAGAAGGGCGAGGGTGAGGCTCCGGGTGCCTGCAGCACTTGAACTTGCCACAAGCCCTTTTCTAACGTTCTGGATCTTGGCAAAAGTGGCAGAAACATGTCGTCTTTTGGTTTCATGATGGGGCTTTCATTTGCCAAGGCTGAACATTAGAAACCTTGGCAGTCTGACTTCTGTGTGGCCCATCTAGACTGCGGGCCAGCCGGTTAGCCCTGGAAGGGGCCTCTCAGATCTCACTGTCAGGAAGGTCTGTCTGCACCAGGCAACTCTGTTGGGAGCTGTCTTCCCACGTAGTGATAGGAATGTATCAGTCACCAGTGCCTTCTCACCAGGAGGACATGCTTCCCTCATGGAGCTCACCCCAAAGTGGGGAGACAAGAGTACCACACAATGGAAACCAAGAAATAAGGCAGGGTCAGGTGCCAACGTGGTAGCCCAGAGAGTAAGATCTGGGGAGCTTCATGGGAGGAAGAAAGGTACCTCCCCAACCAGGCAATAGGTTGACCAACTGCCCTGGGAAGCCTTCTGTCCCCCGATGGGGTTCACAATTGTCTAGGTGACCTTCTAGCCTTGTAGCCACCTTCCCCGGACGCAGCGCCCCGCTGCCGTGTGAGGGGTGCAAACGTTGCCTCTCCCTCCAGCAGCACACCCTCTATTTTAACTCTTGCCTTCTTTCTTCCTTTCGAATTGACCTCTTTCGCCTGAAACAACCAGCTGCCACCAGGTGTCTCTCCTCTCCTATACTGAGCACCACTTTGCTCTAATTGCAAACCGCAGGCAACAGCCTGGGAACTCCTCCTAGCTTAACTCAGTTGCACAAATTCACGTCCCTGAGCCATGTACCATACCCTGGGGATGCCCGAAGGAGAACGTCACAGTATACAACACACGCACGCAATTGCAAGGCGACATCCAGGAGACCTTAGGCTCAGTTGATGGGGAAACAACAATGACAGATTCCTTTGTGATGTCTCCAAGTTATACAGAGAGAACCTGGGTTTTCCGTCATCTGTGCTGGGTGAAGGTTTAAAAACGGGTCCTAGGTTGCACCTCAGAGGTGCCTGATGCCTTTTCCATCATTGCTTCACCTCAGTCTATAAGAAATCGCTTCTGAGTGCCCCTAAATGAGCTTGCGGTCACTCAGAAGCCGATGACAACACATCAATGCCAAAGAAGTTTGCTAAGTTGGGGACCGGGCAGGGGCAGAGTAGAATTCTCATTTAGCCTGTTTGTGGCAATATTTATAGTCTTTTTAGGGCTTGGGAAATGAGGCACATTCAGTGCCTGAGAAGCCATAATTAAGTCAGTGGCTGTGTTTCCAGGCGTCTGTAGGTTCGCACTCCATACCCTCTGCTGGCAGAATAGCCCTCAACACCCTTCAGAAAAGTTGACCAGCTCCCTGAGATGGAGTTTAAGCCAAGGTTCAGGAACGTCATCAAGAGAAGTCACAGCCACATGAGGACTCCTGCCTGGAACCGGAATCCGCATGCAAGTTCACCCCGAACCCATTCTCTGTCCAGTCGCCCGACTAAAGTGAGTCACAGCAGACCCACCACAGCAGTTTCTTAAAACCACGGGTCCCCATCCCACCCCTGCCTGCGACGTCAGCCGCTCTGAGAGTAGGGTCCACTGGTCATTACTGCCTCTTACCCATGTCTCCTCTGCAGCTTGGAGCCAGGACTGTGTCTCGGCCCCTCCTCGAATTTTCTGGAGGGTCAGCACAGACTGCCGGGCCCAGCATCTATGGCTCAGTACCCACTTGTCACATGGAATTAACTTTTCTGCGTTGCTCTTTCATTTTCTAAAAATCCTTTTCCTCTTCCTAGAAAGTAGGCTTACCTTTCAATCATGTTTCCCCCAAAAAAATTTTACTGAGAAACCTTGTCTTCATCAAATGAGAGTAAGTGAACACAGGGATGCCAATAAGCATATTTTCATTTTTTTTAAATGTACTTCCTGCCATGACTGGTGTGGTTCCGTGGGGTGGACACCATCCTACAAAGCGAAAGGTCACCAGTTTGATTCCCAGTCAGGGCACGTGCCTAGGTTGCAGGTTCAGTCCCCAGTCGGAGTACATACTAGAGGCAACTGATCAATATTTCTCTCAACATCAGTGTTCCTCTTTCATTCCCTCTCCCTTCCTCTCCCTCCAAAAATAAATTAAAAAATTTTTTTTTTTAATTTTAAATGCACTTCCTGACCCTGGAGAAAGCTAGCTCACGGTCCTGATGCTCTTTCTCCTTGTTCCAGCCGCTCTGGGGCAAACTGATTTACAGAGAAGATAGATCAGCAGCCTTCTCTGAAGATCTAGTTCCTCTGCGCACCCTCTACTGAATTTAAATGGAGTCATTCCTTCAAGCTGGAAGAAAATTAGTTTAGACACCCTGACTCAGAGCGATCTGTTTCCATGAAAATGATCTTTATATGCAATAAAAATGGGCTATAACGATGCAGTATTTTCACTTAGTCCAGGTGACATGCACACAAAGTTCTTCCCTTTTCCAAGAAAAGGAAAAAAGAAAAGAAAAGGACGACATGCAGCTGGCCAGTATTTTGAAGCTGGGTCCACGGAAGCTGTTCTCCATGGATGCAAATGCCCAGGCCGTGCCGATGAGAGGTATGCCAGCACAGGTCCAGGAGGGTGGACCCCCGGAGTGGGGTGAAATGACGGGTCAGACACAACTTGGTGTTGTAAGAACCATGCATTCCTTGGAATAAAAATCATTTCTTTCTGAGCACAAGGTACATCCGCTGTGCAGGCAGAAAGATGTTTCAAACCATAATGAGAGCAAACAGATTCTAGCAAAGAAATTGGCATTTTCCTTTATGGCTTCTGAAAAGATGTCACAGCAAATCCTGATGATTATTTTGCCACGTCCCCTCAACAGGTCACTAAGAATTTTCCAGTAGACCCACGTTTCAGATTTTGAAAATAACCTGGCCTGTTAGCTATCAACTTTAAGAAGAGGAGTATGCAGAATAAATGTTTTTGAGTGTGAAAATGGATAAGTAAAACATCTTGTGTTTATTTCATTAACTATTTAGTGTTATAAAATGTGTGTGCGTGTTTAACTCTAGGGTAAACCCAAATGTCCTTGATCAATCCAAAATGACTGAAGCACAACACGTTCTTCCAGAGACAGGCACAACACACTTACATTAAAGATTCCGTATGACCCTGTGCTTTTAAGCTCGTTTTTACTGCACTGTGTCTTACAAGCTGTGTGCCTCGTCTTTTGTGCTAATACCAGGCAGGTTCCAAATATTCCAGGTGTACCATTTCCGACTGTAGTTTAGTCTGGACACAGACAGACAAGATTTCCTCCAAGTTAATCAGCAGGGTACTGAAGGTTTTTTTTTTTTTTCTGTGAGAACCAGAGCCAACAAAGTTTCTGTATTTATATATAATGATACAGCTCCTTTGTTCCCCACTTGAAGGTGAGCTCCTTTACAGCTGGAAGTTTGCAGAAAAGTCAGTCAACCAAGAACAAACCGGGCTCTCCCTTTTGACCCCTCCCCACCACACACACGTGACTACCAGCAATTACCAGGAGGCAAACCGGCTCCACTGCCCACCCATTGCCCGTCCCTGGGGAAGTGAGAGTCCAAGTTTAATCACCTGAAGGGAATCTCTTTCATTAAAAAGCTTATCTGTCATCTGGTTCCCTTGACCACAAATGCTGCCCTTCACTGTGGGAGTTTATGAAGGTGAGGGAGGCACAACACACCTTGCTGGGACAGTGAACTTCTGGTGACAAGGCACCATTGTAAGAGACATCATGTGTGTAGGGCTGAATTATCTTGCTTCCTATTGGTTGTCCTTCATGCCAGCCACCCACTTCACCCCATCGAAGCTGAAGGACCTGGCCATAAAATGAGTCCCTGTGGTGACTACCCACCCCTTCCCTGGCCCTGGAGTTGTTTGTATTCCTGTAGCAGAAAGTTGGCCCCAGAGCGGGCTCACTATCCAGATAATCCACAGTCTGCTGAAATGCTGGGCTCAGCTCCCAGCCCTGCACACACTCAGCACAGTAGAAGCAGGGGGTTAAGAGGTGCTCTTGGAAGATCATCTCTTTAGTTCTGACCCAGGTCCAGTTGGTTGAGTCGCTTTACAATCATGCTGTTGAGTTTCTTGAGATCATCTATGTCCTTTCGCTCAGCTGCCAGTCTTCGCAGCACATTGTCCATCTTGTTTCCAGTCTGAACTTCAAAACAGAAAACAGAATGTTACATTGATTTCCAACATATCCCATCTTGACTTGTCAGAGCCCTGTGTCAGGTGCTCAGCTTGTAACCACCCTACCATTCTTTTGACATTGTTTCTGTAAGTGCTGACTTTGACTAATAATGTAGCTTATAAAAACAGCATGTTTGTATAAAATCCTGGGAACTAACTTTAAAAGATACAGACTTTGACCTTCAGACATCCCAGCTCTGGGAGATTTGCTGACCTTCAACCACAAAACCAGGATGACGCACACCAAACCATCACTTGACCAGTTTTGATGCTATTGACTGTGCTCGTGTGCACATAGAGAACCTTTCAACCCCCTCCCTTGATCTCCTTTTGCTTTCCCTCTCCCTCCTTATAAAATCCTCTGCCTGCACTGAGAGGTGGAGATGGGCTTTGGGACAAGAGTTCCACATCTTCTCAGGCAACTGGCACTTGAATAAACCATTTTCCTTCTCACCAGCACCTGTCTCACAAGCTTGGCTTTCATTGTGGTGGGCAGGCAGAGCTGCATTCAGTTACAGCCTGAGCCCTGAAAAGCCCTCTTGGCAAACCCCCTGCTCCAACAGTCCATGCAGCCAAGAGGCCCAGGAGAGAATTGCTGAGGATTAAATTACCCATCAAGTAACTTATTTTCACAGCCTCTTCATGCCAGCCTATACACCCCTGGGCAGTGGAATGCGTCTGGAGCCAGATGGGCCCAGGTTTGAATCCCAGCTCTGCTGGGAAAATGTGGAGAGTTGAACTCTCTGGACCATAGTCTTTCATCAGTAAAATTGAAATATTAGGTACTACCTTAAGGGGTAGAGAAAGGATTTGCCAATGAACTTATGTGTCTGGCACAGAGTAATTGTCCAATAAAAAGGCACTTTTTTATTCAAGTCTTCTTTCTGTTTCATAATGTGGCTTTGCCCTCAATAGAAAATGCTAGAAGCAAATATAAAATAAACCCTATTCATACAAGAGGAGTACAATAATGCTACTAAAGTGCCTAGTCTCTGATGTCTTTGAGCCCTGACCCAGCACTTGTTAGCTGGGTGACCTTGGGCACATTCATTAATCTCTCTAAGCCTGAGTTTCAGCACTGAGCAAGCAGACATCAAGTACTAAGCGTGGTGCCCGGGACAGCGTGGGCACCCAACATAGAGCATCTTTTTATCATCGTTATCCCTTATCTTCCTACTTATTATCCCACCAAAGAAAGACGTTCCGTTAGGTTGCTCCCACGCCAGTAGGCACGGCTAAAATGTCCCAATGCTTTCACTACTTGTTAACTAGTCATTACCCAAGGTGGGCATGGCAGGATGATATTTGTTTTGTTTTGTTCATTAATTTTTTTTTAATTTATTGATTTTAGAGAGGAAAGGAAAGAGAGAGAGAGGGAGAGAGATCAGTTTGTTGTTCCACTTATTTATGCATCCACTGGTTGACTCTTGTATGCTCCCGGACGGTGGATCCAAGCACAACCTTGGCTCTGACCAACTGAGCTACTCCGCCAGGGCACAGGTGATACGTGAAGCATCAGTTTATATTGACACAACATTTCAAAAGAGTAATCCATACAAAGGAGTTGGAAACTGAATGTCACTATATGTTACAGTCCTGGATTCATGGGAAAATCTACGCCAGTGCATTGGATTAAGAAAACCTAGAATTCAGTAGACTAAACTGCCTACCACTTGACAGCTAGAGGCTCCAAGTGAGAAATGCAAGTGTTGTGGAAATATTTAACATATGTCCTTGTGAACTTCCGGTGCTGTGGGTGCACTCTGGGCCTTTGTTGAACAAAATTAAACATCAGCCACAAAGCAAGTGCGTGCAAGCCACGGGAACACGCCTGCGGTACTCACTGATGAGAAAGATCACGAAGGAGACCAGCGCCAGGCTGACGATCAGCACGACAATTAGTCCCATAAAAAACAGGCTGTAGCTCCCACCTCCTGAGGCAGCGCCGCGGCCTGGGATTTTCTCCTCCGGCGCTAACACGAAGCAAACAGACAGCCGTGAACACAAAGCACACAATTGGCAGCAGAACCAGACAGACCCTGCTGTTGGGGACGTGAAGAGGCGATACAGCCCCGTTCCCTCTAAATCACTCCGCACCGGGGACTGGGGTTTAAGACCTGACCTTGCGCGGAGCGCCCCCTTTGGAAATTCTTTATGTTCTTCCAAATCGGTGTTCAGAGGACCAGTAGAGCCCTTCTAGCTCCTTACCCCAATTTGCAAAGTTCTCTGAAGAGCGTGTTAACGCAGAAGCAGCAGGCCATGTTTGGGGGGTCGGGGCGGGGGGCGGGGGGCTTGGGGGGTTTGTTTTTGTCTTTGCTTTTGTTTGGGTGGGATAAAGAAGTGAAAGGTTCAGAGTGGAGACTCCGTTGCCCTTTTCCCAAAGCGACCCCGGACGAAAGCAGCCCCGGGGCTGTGGGATGCCCGTGGGGGGCACAGGGAGACGGCCCTGGGCTCTCTCCCAGGAAACTGCTTTCGCTACAGGAAACACTGACTAAGCCCGGACCCATATGAACAAAAACGGCCCTGATGGATTTTAGTTTCTGAAAGTGGTTTTCAGGATGGACATACTCTGGAAACAAGGTTCTTTCAAACGTTTTGCCCTTGAACTGGGAGTGCGGCTATGCTCGTAAAACAGCCCAAACCATGAACTGCCTGAGCTTTGTCATCACTTTGAAAGCCTGCCTGTTAACCCACAAATTAAACTGAGGACGAAGGGTGGAAACTTGGGGCACCTGAGAGGCTTCAATTGGTTTTTATTGTCCCCAACTTTGCTTCAGTCCCACAGTCTGTGCTGCTTGACTACAGACAGACAAGTGGCTTTTGTCCCACATGCCCTGTGTCACCTCCCAACAGCATTTGCTTGTGAATCGGAGCAACCTCATAAGCTGGCACCCAAACAACTGTTTATCGAGACTGACTGCTGTGATTAAAACAGGTTTACAAAAAAGTCTTAACACTTGAAAATAAAAAGAAAGGTAAGCTTTAGAAAGAGAATAGATTCGCTCTAAAACTGGGAGGATACGAGTTTGGAGTACCCATGACACAAACGGCAAGTGCACCACCAACACCTGTGTTTGAATATCAGTATTTGCCCTAGAAGGGATGGGAGCCCATTTACAATATGTAAGGGACAAGATACACATTTAATATTTAGCAGATTTTTTTGTTTTGCTCTCCCCTACCCTGTGCCTTTTTTTTTCCCCTAGCCCTTTAACTGGGGCAATTTGTCACTTGTTAGAAAATGAAGTTGACTTTTTTGACCAACAAAACTTTAATGACTTGTCTTTAAAAACTAGGCAAATGGGTGGAACACTTTCTCAGCCATTCACCTGCAGTGAGACGTCTCTAGGAAAGGGGGCGCCCACAGTGACCTGTCTGTGGTCGCTATAAGGCCCAAGGGCCGCTGGGACCTGCTCTACAGCCTCCCCTACCTTTCCAGGGAGAGAAACTCCACAGGGACGTCTCAGAACTTTGAAGACAAACGTTCAGATCTTACTTAGAAGCCGAAAAAGCCCACAGCCTATACGCCATTCGGAGGACAGAAGCAAATATGGTCTGACGATAACAGCAGTTCTGGTGCCAAGCTGTTTCCAAGGCCCACCAGCCCTCCCCGCCCCCACACGCCCGGAGGAGCCTGGGCTATTTTTAGGCAGCCTTGGAGGGCGCACATACGGAACAGGTGCTTTGATTCGGCAGGACAGAGGTGTAGCTTGTGTAAGTCATTTATGGAATCCACAACATAGAGCTTCCTGTCTTCGGCAGTGCCGTGAGAGCCGGCGTCCCGGGAGGAGCGATTCATTGTCCCTGGAAGAAGACACCGGCGTCAACCACGAGGCCGGTCTGCGGAGCGCACTTCGTAAGAGTAACAGCCCACGGGGAGCCCACGCAGAGTATTTCCAGCCGAAGGCCTGGAAAGCCTTTGCTTGTCCAGAAGAAAACGCTTCCTTTTGGGGACAACGTGGTACCTATCTATTCTTTTTGGTTTTGCTTGCCAGGAGGCTTGGAGTCCAGCATGAGGCCCAATTCGAACAATTATGCAGCGCTTTGAATACCCTGCTTATCGGCATGCACTCTTCCCTCCTCCTCAGCGTCTCCATTCTGCCTATATTTTCCCCAGCCCCCACTTTCTATTTTGTTACTGATTTTAAAATATTTTTTCTTTAAAAAAAATAGGTTTCTTGATTTCTTTCTTTTTTAAAGAGGGCAAATAACTTAGATGTGAGGGGAAAAAAAACATTGATTGGTCGCTTCCCATATGTGCCCCGACCAGGGATCAAACCCACAGCCTTTTGCTATGTGTGAATGACACTCCAACCAACTGAGCCACCCAGCCAGGGCTAAAATATTCCCCCTTTTATCACGTTGGTCATATTCTGGTTCAATGACTCAAATCCTTTGTTCAAGAAGACTATGTGTAAACATCTAGAAAGATAAAATTAAGCTCGTCAGCCAGTGCCTGTGACGATTCTGAGACAGGAAGAGAATGTTACTGGGAACCATCCTAACCACATGAGGCTTTAATCCAGGGCTGTAATTTTTATGTTGTCCCTCAATATGGTATATGAGTCTCTGCTTGAAATGCGTTCTCGGGCCACTAGAGTCTGGCGGTGGGTCCTCAGGACAAAATCCGAGCAAACCGAGATGCTGCAAAGAAGAACCTATGGCCGTTGGAGGCCAGACTCCAGGACTTCTGAGGTGGCCCCTGCCCCCCGAGTTTCCCTAGATCAAGGCCACCTATATCATAAATCACTTTTAAATTGAGGTTTACATTTAAGGTAATATTTCCTAATGACAGGGCAAGTTCAAGCAATTCTGAAAAGCCTGGGTGGGTTAAAAGGTCTATTTTAAGATGTCTCTCCAACAGACAGAGACCTTGTGGCCTTTGAATTAATTATGTGAAAGGAAGGCTCTAGGAAGGCAAATTGCAATTACTATCAGAGCTCTAGCCTAGCTCCATCCTTTCCACAAATGAGGGAAGTGACCTTTAGCTGGTAGCAGATTTGCTGCGTCTCCCCCTGGGTTACCTGTCACCTCCCCAGTCCTTGCTGGTCCTCACTGGACTCTCAGCTCAAACCCCACCTCCTCTGAGAATCCACTTGCCTTTCCTTCCTGCACTTGCCAGACCTGTACCCTCTTCTACCAGCGAGTGTAGGTATATCATAGCCTTTATGTGCGTACAGCTCTGACTTCCCGCATGGACCGGAGACCCCTAAAGGGTTGGTACCAATCCTACTCTTCAATGCCCCGCCCCAAGTTTAGAAGCCAGTGACTTCTGTTCAGGTGGAACACCTAAAATATTTTGTTTAGGGTTTTAAGCTCACTATTTTTCTAAGAATTAGAGGCAGTTAATAATAAGGACACTGACGGAAGTAAAACTGAGGGTAGCAGCTCTCAGGTGATACCCACCTGGACTGTAGGAGAGTCGAGGACTTGGGGCTTGTCTGACTGTGACAGCACCTCCTTGCTCCCTGTTAACGTTTTTAAAAATGTCCTTTGATAGCGAGCTCCAGAGCAAAGAGAAATGGAGTTAGGAGAAATACAATTTGGGGAAGAACAAAGAACATACGAACACCTGTAGAAGATCTGAAAAAAGCATCAGCTACTTCCTAAGCAGCTTAAACTGCACTCTAAAACACCGAAATCCATAAAACAAAAAATAAAATAAAATAAGCAAAACCCAGCAATATCCCGCTCATACCTAAGACCTACTAGCACTTGTAAAAACCCCAAGACCCTCTTCAGAAAATATACTGTGTTCAATAAATCACAGAGTACTTACAATTTTTTTCAAAGTTAAAAACTAAAAAGGGTGTTATCCTGAAATGTTAATTACCAAGAACACATACTTCCCTGATCGTTTTACCTAAGATACTACTGCAGCCTGTTAGATATGGATATCACTAAATTCCAAATATAAATATACTTCATGAGCATTCCTAAGGGAATGATTTTAAAGTGACCAAAAAAATAAATAAATAAATAAAGTAGCGCCGTAAAACCAAAACTATTGGCTGATGTCCTGACACATTCCTAAACGATTCTTCTAGAAATGTTTTCTGTTTCATCATCCCTTTGTAGTTTATGATCCCAAGTGCTAATGTTTGATGAGGAATGAAGTCTGCGTGTGTCCCGTCACAGGATCGTTATTCCAAGCGGCTTCTATTTTAGGCGTGGTGACTGAGGCGTGGTTCGTTTTTGGATCTCTGATTTAATATCCTTGAGCCTTAGCTTCCCCTTCAGGAATGTAATTACCGTGCTTAAATCTCACACAGAGGCTTCATCGGCGTTTACCACATTGAGGACTAGCTAGAAAATCATAACCACAAGCACTTGTGTCAGAGCAGGGCAGCTCATAAAATCCCCAAGTTATTGGCCTTGTTACCTACTCAAAAGGTGACTGAACGCCACACCTAATGCCAAAGCACTAAAACAACAACTTAGAGCGCGCTCCGAAGTGCTCGGGAAGAAAATGTCCTGATGTAAGCAGATGCGATCTCAATGTACTTTGAAATTAACTGTGAAGCATGCAGATGAAAAATAAGAACCAGCTGAGAAAGCTGAGTCAGGGGTGCGGGGTTCATGGAGGGCCAAGATCCCGCAAACGACTCTGCCAGTAATTGGATACAAGGTCCCCTGGCCTTAGTGTCTGACACCCAGCTCTTGCTATCTTGGGCATCTCCATATGAGGGCATCTGGGAAGGACCCACGGGGCCAGAGAAGCTATGGTGTTGCTAAATTCTGCACCGCGATATCACCACCCTCAGGAAATCGGTTCATTAAGTAAGACTGATTGAAGCAGGATCCTTTTTTTCTTTTCCACAGAGAGGGGGAGGGAGGGACGAAGGGAAGGAGAGAAACATCGATCTGCTGCCTCTCACAGGCCCCCAACTGGGGACCTGGCCCGCAACCCAGACAGATGCCCTGACTGGGAATCCAACGGGCGGCCTTTGGGTTTGCAGGCCAGCACTCAGTCCACCGGGCCACACCAGCCAGGGCCAAGCAGCCTCCTTTTAGTGGAACCCTCTCTAATGCCTTGAGCAAAACATGTAAGTAATTTCATTTTCCTCTGGTTTAGGTCACTGCTAACAGCTAATTCTTTTGGTCACTGAGGAATTCTTTGACTGTCTATAAGTAAATATGCTGACAAAGATAGTTGTCAACAAACAATTGCCTTGCTCTTGATTTTTTCCCATAGGCCCTTGGTATCGAAGCACAGAAATAGCTCCACTAGTATTGTTTGCCACGGTGTCAGAACTGTTAGATCTGGGCTTCACGCAAAGCTAATAGGAAGTGTGGATTTAAAAAAAAAAAAAAAAAAAAGCCCTGGCCAGATTGCTTGGTTGTTTTTGGAGTGACAGCCCATGCACAGAGTTGCGGGTTCGATCCCTGGTCAGGGCACATAGCTAGGTTGCGGGTTCAGTCCCCAGTAGGGGCACATAGGGGAGGCAACGAATTGATCTCTCTTTCTCTCTCTCTGCCCCCTTTCCTCTCTCTCTAAAAATCAATAAACATATCCTTGGGTGAAAGTTAAAAAAAAAATCCAATAGGGAGATTTTATGGAGGGAGTCACAGTAATTTGTTCTTTCATTCCATTTCAGAGTCTCTGCCTTGTCATGTTCGGGAAGTACTCTTTAAAATCAGGTTTAAATCATTTCTATTAAAAGTTAAAATCACAGAGCACAGGCAACAGAAAAACCTCCCAGCCCCAAGAATTCAGTCTCAAGAGGGTAATAGCATGCACATTACTTACAGAAACGTGAGCCTTGACTTCCAGGTCCCCCAAAAACAAAAACGAAACTATTCAGAAGCCACTGCCATAAAACTTTCTAGAAATCCGAGGTCTTTCTTCGCCCCCCTTCCGCGCCGGGAGCCCCAGCATGAAACTGCTCGACTATATTTAGTGGGAATTTAGCCAAGCAGTGTAAGATTCCAAATCCTGGCTTTTTCTCATGGTACCTAAGGGTTTTAGGAAATATATCAGTGAAACTATGCTTGAAAGAGAAACACCCGGCATGCCTCGGTCCGCTTGGTAGCTGACCAGGTCCTTGCTGGACTGAGCGCAGGTCCTTGGGCGGCTGTGCCTGTGGGGCTGGCAGGCGCCGCCCCCGCCCCCACGAGGCCGCTGGGTGCCCCTTAGATAAACACCCGCGGGGCCGCGGGCCGGACTCCAAACAACCAGAGGACCGCCATCAGCGGGGTCAGAGGAAGGTCGTGACCTTGCCACCGGGAGGAAGGCAGATCAGAGGCCCCTAGGGCCGCCAGCAGCTCCCACACGGCGCCGAGGGGGAGACTCTGGCTGCGGGCTCACTGCAGGCGGCCCAAGCGCTTTGTGTCCTCAGCTCCCTTTCCGAAGGCTTAGCTCTGAGTTGGACGCAGGGGCCTTTCTTTTCGGTGGTTCCGGCGCACGTGTGCCGTGACCCGATGGACATCAGTCGTCCCCGGGACACACGGCGCGTCAAGTGTAGAACGTCTGCCACACAAAACTCATTTTTTAATTCATTTTAAAAACGCATTGGAAAGTTAATGCCCAATTTCTTAAAATATGAAAACGTGTGTCAGCTGTTATTTTAATTATCATGCTCAGTTTTAAAAGCAAGCTCCAAACTACCTGCCCTGTCAGGAGCCATCTCTCTGAAGAAGTAATAGAATGGCCTCGTTTGCTGTGACTTTTCTCTCCGGGAACCTGACAACGACCCAGGGAGGAGAAGGGAAACCGAGCGGTGCCTCACCCTGAAGTCTGAACTCTCCAGACTTTGCACCAGTGAGGGGGCGCTTGCTGAACAGGTGGTGAACCAACAGGCTTCTGGAGAACCGCTGGACAGCAAAAAGCAAGGGAATCTACCTCGTTTGACCTGTTCCGTCCCTGAAAAGCCACACCAAGAAGGGTTTCAGGGCACAGAAGAAAATAGGTAATCTTGCGTGAATTGGTTAGTCTGGGGACATTTTTGAGGATTTCTTGCTTTTCCTTTCAGCTGTGACATCTCACTGCAGCTTGATTCAACGCCCAGGAAATTCTGTAAACTCCGTCTAAGACACAAGTCACAGATGCTGACTGTCCTCAGATTAATGCTTGAGCCTCAAAAATGAGGAATGCATTTGGCAGGGACCAGCTGAAATTCCTTTAAACCAGCAAGATTCAAGGAATGAACTGGTCTACCACTTGCCATTTCCCACTACTGAGAAAATGCAAGCATTTTCATACATGTCATCTCTGAGCCTGGCGGTCTTCTGTCACCTCCCTCCCCCCTTCCTTTCGGTTTATCTTTGAAAATGCCCGAGATTTTTAAGCAGAATGTGACTATGGGTATAATAAAAAATGTGTGAAAATACAGGGAAAAAAAACAACCCTCAAGGATTTTTATACATTGAATCCCCAGTAACCACGTCTAGCAACTACCCACCGGTTTCATTAATCAATAGGACATTACTTGCACGTGAACACATTCCTCTCTTCTCTCCTCTCAAACCCAGTAGGAAGGCAGAATAGGAATAAAAATGAGAAAACTGCAAGAACGGAAACAGGGGGAAACATTACTGAACGAGACTCCCAGCAACGTGTCGACAGTGGAAAGGAGGCAGCGGGGGGGACCCACCTGCCTCAGGGGACTAGCAGGCAACCCCTGGCAAGCGAGGGGACTGAGGACCTTGCCGAGCCCAGGAAGCAGCGAAATGCAGGCAGTAAGTCAGGTTAGCCCGAAATAAAATGCAATAGGGAGACTGAATGACCACATACAGAAATCTCCCACAAAGCAAAAATAAGAGCTAAGGCCAGAGGCTCCATCCAGCAACACCGGCATCTCAAGAGTTTCCAGAACACACACACACAGAGGGGCGGGCATCTGTGGTCAGAAACTGAAAAATATTTTCCAGCTTGTCAGAGACCAAAGCACAGTGTCATGCAATTTTAGAACAACTCTAAGAGCAAAAGAAAACAGGGGAAACAAATCAGAAATAAAATTGCATCGGATGTCACACTTTCAACAGAAGAGTAGAGCAACGCCTTCAAACTCCGGATTTCCTACATTGAATTTCACATCCCAAGCCAAACTGCCTCTCAGGCACGTCATCTCAGAATTATCTACACCCGCCCCCGCTCCTGCTCCCAGAAGTTACTTAGGAAGTGCTCCTTTCACAAGAAAATCGTCTAATACTAAATAAAACACAGGTCTGGGAAAAATGGAATGCAGCCCCCGAGGAAAACCAGTCCCGACGAAGCCTCAGCACACAGCTGTACACATGGATGGGAGGAAAATTAGCCTATGTTGAACCAGGCTTGGCTGGGCTGACCATGTGCAAAACCGGTTCAAGTTTTAGACTAATTTGGGACGAATCGGGTGATGCGTGTGTAAAACGAAGTTGACTCCAGGGCAGGCTATTTTTTTGGAATGGAAGTGTAAACACTGACCTGTCCAGTTCGGGAGTGAACCTTACAAATACAGTCACTATGCTGATTGAACCAAAGGAGAGAAAAGCTGGGAGGTAAGACAGAGAGGAAAACACCTTCACCTATTGAACAGGACCGTTGTCAGAGTCTAAAAATACTTACCCCTTAGGAACCTGAAACCAAGGTGCTTGGGAAACAAAAGGCTGACTGGCCTCCTGGGACTGGACGGAGGGGACAGGGAGCTCACGTTCTCCTGCCTGAGGTACTAGCAACTTTTGTACACACATCACTTCAGTAAGAACTGTTTTATTTAAACATGTGCCCGTATGAAATGGAAAATTTGGAAAAAAAGACACCACTTGCAATCTTTTCTGTGGTTCTAACCTACTGGGAGAGCCAGAGGACAACAGCCGAACCCAAGCTCGGGACTCCGGGTCTGTTTTCCACGTGCTGTACCTGAGCTGTGGGCTCACTCCTCGGGGCAGCTACCCCCCAGCCTTCCCCCATGAGGTTTTGTCTGCTGGGGAGGGCGCACCACACCCTCCAGGAGTTGGGACCGCGGAGGGACGATCACTTGGCAAACGCCTTTGGAGGTCTCAGGGTTTCTCGGGTGTACATTCTGTTCCGCCTCGGGCATATCTGGTCACTGTTTTCTGCACCAGTACTGAAGTACCATGCCCATGGAGTCTACACTGCAGATGTCACTCATGCAATGTCATTTCAGTGGGTTTTAATAATAAATCCTAACGCATGGTCAAAATGCTCGGGCCCAGCCTTTGGGCGTCTCTGGGCCACCCTGGAAGAAGAGTGGTCGTGGGCCACACGTTAAATACACAAACACTAATGAAAACTGACGAGCCAAACAAAGGTTTGAAGTAAATTTATGATTCTGTGCTGGGCGGCATGTGGCCCGCGGGCTGGACGGACGCCCTACATTACATTTCAAAAAGTAAAGAACCACTTCATGGGGCAGCCAAGCAGCAAGTGTCTTAAAAGTGGTAATCAGAATCCCAATGATATATTGCTACACTTTTTCGTCTATTTTCATATCCCAAATACGCCAAGTTTTGTCCCTCTCCCTCCCTACCCTGCGTCGTCATTTTGAACTCCGTACCTCAAACCCATAAACAGTTTCTTCTATTAGAAAAGAAACACTTCTAGTGTGAAAAGATCTTTATTTCGAACAAAGAGCACAGGACTTACAACAGATGGAACTAGTGTCACTGCCCCCTCAGAGGTCAGGGTTAGCATCTCTGGGCGCGTGCTGGCACTACCACGGGCTGGGCGGAACGGCCTGAAAGCGCAGCTGTAAGGTCTTACGGTAGAATTCCCTTTGTTGATCCGAGGGACAAAATTAAAATCATTAGGGTCTATTTACAGTGAAAAACACAGCAGTTTTTCCAGAAGAAGGAGCTCCCAAAATTTTATCCAGCTCGTTTGTCTAAGATCTTAAATTAAACACCTTGTAATACCTATATCATTAAATCAATGTATCTGACAACCACAGTATATTTCATCTTGGCTAATAGTTTTCTTATCATGAAATACCATATTTTTGCTCTCTTCATAAATAGGAAACATTACAAACACTTTATTCATCGTTTACTGATATTTACAGAGAATATTCAATAATCAGAACTCACCATTTACATTAAATTATAAGTAATATAGCCCCTGCTACAAAAGCATCTATGTTGACCCGAGATAAAAACTGTCTAGAGTTTAAATACATTAGAAATTACAAAAGAAAAAAAAAATTGGAAACTAGAAAGTAGTCTTCAAAGGCTGAAAATCTAGAAGAATTCTCCAACATCTGCTCTCTTATCACGACATTTGCTTCGAGCTTTGGTTCGAGCTTTGAAGGCTGCAGAATTATATAAATGCTGAAAGGAAGAAGAGAAACACACAGCCATGACTCGCAAAGGCTTACGACAGTCTCACAAAATTTTTAAAAGGATAAAAATGACAAGGAGAGAAATGAACTAACTGAACCCTGTAAACATTTTACATGCTTATAACTTACATACAAAAAGAACAAGAGGGAAATTAACACATATAATAATTAGTGGCTATTTAAAATTCCAGTGAAAAAAGGAAAAAAAAAAAAGTACATCAACATTGACTCTAATCTAGAAAACGACAGATCATAAATTAATGCAAAAAATAATTCCAACCATGTTGTCAATGACAAAAAAGGGTGAAGTTCTATTGTAATACCGATGAAACAAAAATGCATACAATTCCTACGTTAGGATAACAGGATGTGAGCACAGAGTCTGCATCCAGCCCGCCAGTGCGGTGAAGCGCCCCCGGCTTTCACTGTGCGACTGCGGGTCGGCCCAGGCAGAGCCGGCCGCCCGCCGCCTGGCAGAACCACAGCCCTGGCCCTGCTTTGCTTTGGGGCCTTTCGGCCTGTTGAAAACGAAAAATAAAACCCACCCTTTCGAAACGAGAGATCTTCATCGTTTTAAGCGCTGCTGCGTCGAGCATCACCGGGGGTCCAAGTTCAAATACGTTGCGAAGGAATTCATTTGACTTTGGGAAAAGGAAAAGGTGATGAGGCCCCACACTAAACACAGGCTTTTTTCCCCATCCACAGAAATCTGATGACGTTCTGAGCGTGTGAATATGAACCTGAGTCGCTGTTTTCTGTTTCTCATTAGGGGACAGCTGTCTGCCAACGCCCCGAGCCCCAGGAAGCAACCGTTTCTGCACGAAGACACCAGCAGTTTCCATGCGAAGACACAATGCAGACCAAGGGGACGGTTTCGTTTTTACTTAATGCTACCTACAAAGCTAAGCCTACTGCCCTGTGTCATGCTGAAAGCCTTCTGTCTGCCCCACTAACTTCAAAGGCACTCAGTGAGCGACATCCGAAAAAGCGAGCGGGGAGAAGACCCCGGCACCCACCTGCAGGTGGTACTGCATGCCCGAGCCCAGGACCTCCTTGAACGTGTCGTACGTGTGCTTTTTGACCCAGGAGTCAATATACATGCGCTCGGGGCCAAATTTAACAGTTTCGGTTGGAAAATCCCGTTCCTAGCCAACAGGAAAACCAAAATTATACGAGGAAATAAAAAGCTAAACAGATGCTACATGAACACAGTTCCTCAAAAGACGTACACATTGTGCTAAGTGAACGAGGTCTTCTGCACCCCGATACCCGGCCCCGCGGTGCGGCAGACTGAGCGGCACCCTGTCCAAGGGTGTGGGGTTTCTCCAGCTGGAGTAGACGCGAGGCAGAATGCAGTCTGGATAAATATTAAGGGCAAAACCACACTGTTGTGAAAGTTTTAAAATTTCTACAGCACTCTGTAAACTTGAAGGAAAAGTCAAGTGCCTGCGTGGGCCTAGAACTGAGGTGTGGGAAGCGGAGGGAGAGGAGGTCCCAGGACACATCAGAAAGATGCCCCACAGCCAGGGGCGGCACCGAGGGGTGGCAGGGTCTAGGAAGGAAAGGTCAAGGGGGTCAATGGACAGGCCTGCCCGGAGGGCCCGGGGTCTGAGAGCAAGCTTACTAAGAAAGTGAGGTGACACCCAAGTTTAAGCTGTCAGATACAGAACAGTCTCACCAGGAGCCAATGTCTAAGGTGTAGCCAGGGGAGGGCGCCCAAGTGCAATGGAAATAAAAGGCCACTGAGCACGCACAGCAGAGGGTTGCCGAAGGACAGGGACGTCATCCAGACAGACACGTGCTCCTTGGGGAGGAGTCACGAATACGGAGGAGGAGCTGGGAAGGGAAGAGCTGATCGCCACAGGGACAGCGGACAAAACAGGCAGCGGAAGTCGTGAGGCAGGACCACAGTCTCCCCACCTCTGCCTGAGCCCCCACCCCCTCAGCAGACACCGCACACAGTGGAGCAGAAAGGAGTGAACTCTAGACTCCACGGATGTGCCTCTCAGGGGACCGGGCTGTCATGATAAGGGTGGTCTCTCCCTACACCTCACAGGTGCTCAGTGGCAGGACAGAGCGGGTCTGCTGCAGCAGCTCAGAGACAAAACAAAGCAAACCAGCAGGATGCTCTTGTTTCAGAAGACACTGAGACACCGGCACAGGCCTCTCGCGCTCATCTGCAGCCTCAGCGCTCCTCTCTCCGAAATCAGACCCGATTTGAAATCAGACCCGATTCGAGGCTAATCATTGCTCTGTAACCACTGCGGACGCCCAACCTTCCATGTGTTTTCAAACACTCCCTTCTTCATCGGTTGCTTCTCCCACAAACTGTCTCTGGCATCGAACACAAACCTGCCCAGCCGTCTACTCTTCCCCTTCCAGCCACAGAGCAAGACCCAGCACCTCCCTCTATGCCTCCCTCCACGTCCCCTGGCTCTTCCCTGTCACTGCTGGAGCTACCCTTACAGGCCACAGTGAACTCCTGCCTGTCATCCCTCCCGCTGGACCCACGTGCAGCGTCTGGCGCTGTGGGATGACAGCACAGCAGAGGGTTTGCACTGCAGCTCTGCTACATAATGGTCTCTACCGCTTTGGCCTCACTCTTCCTTAGAGAGATAATTAAGATGATTCTACTCCGTAAGAGCTCTCATGGGACTCACATAAGAAAACCGTATGACCCAGCACCCAGCACACGAAACGCCTGCTGACGTGGGGGCACACGAGCCAAAGGAAGGGTTTCTGGATGAAGACGGGGGGCGGCGGCAGCCACACGCAGCTGACGGCTCTCCTCCTCAAAGGCACGGCAAGAGAGCGGGGTTTTGAGGAAAGAAAAGGGGCAAGGCGCTTGGCAGGGCTCCGAGGGCGGGCCCTTCTCGGGCAGGTACCCGGACACAGGGCTGGAGAGGCTGAAGCCCGGAGACGGGAGGGGACGGTGGGTCGGGCCCAGGGGCAGAGAAAGGGCTCCCGAGTTGAGCAAGACTCAGGGGAGGCTCCGGGGCCTGTTCACGCTGGTGTGCACTGCGGCCTCGTGCGTCGTCCTCAGGAGAAGTCTCCTGCCCAGGGAGGACGCAGCAGGACAGAAAGTCTGAAGTGAGGTCTCATTCAGAAAGTCTAGGGCATACCGCTTGTTTTTATAGTTACTGATTTTCTTGAGCAACTATAAACTACTCCCATATTTGGATCCTGGGGCTACCCTCTGTGGCTACAGGATCCAAACACAGGAACAGGTTAGATAGTCCGGAAAAGGGATCGCTTGATTTGGGGATACCACCGCATTAACCAGAAGACAAAGAGACCAACTGTTCATATGGATGCCCGCCCAGGTTGGGCGCTTTGCTTCTGTTTTTTGAGATTATGAAACCCAGAGTAAGTATCAGCTACTACTCCAATGTAATCGATGTAGCCAGTCAGCATTGCCCCAAGGTTTAGGTCGCTGAGGGTCTCTCTGCAACTCCAACCCTCGGTTTCACTTCCTTAAACAGATTCAGTTGAAGAAAGCAGTGAAGGGGCTCCGCTGGGGAGTCACCACGGGACACGGCAAACCTGGGGCTGGGTGGGGCCTGAGCATCTGGGCTCCCATCGTCCACTTCCTGTGCATGTCAGGCTGAATGACTCCTTGGTGACGTGCTTTTTAAAAGAACCACCCTTTACACCCAAGAAATATTTTTAACTGGACGGACACACACACACAGTCAAAGCCCCTGGTCCCCAGTAAGGCTGCCTTTGTCCTATGGTCCCCTTGCACCATGCATTCTAACCCCTGACAGTTCCCAAATCAAAGTATTTGTCAGGTAGATGGAAGCAGGCTGGAGGACCAAAGACGGGATTCAAGCATCAGATAACGACTGTAAGCGATCTTGTTAAAAGGCTAGATTTTGGCACTTCAGTTTTTAGCACCTTAAAGGTACTAACGGGTAGGCAATAACTTACTAACCACACACACCGACCCCCACTACATTAAGTATTATGTGCCAAGCACCGCTGCTTAAATGATGGCCAAGTACCCCAAAGTGAAACACATTTCTATCACTACGAAATTTTTTAACATTTTAAACCTAATAAAAGAGTACCTTTAACACATCAGAATTAAATTTTCCTATGCTGGGAAAATGGAAGTCTTCATTCTGTTGTTAAAAAGCCGCTCAGTATTAAAATGAGAAAATCATTTTGGTCAAAGGTGAAGTTCAATCAACGAGAGGACCCAACCGTCCCGCCTGGCCCAGAACACCCTGGCTCCCCCCCGGGCGGCCAGCCGCGCTGGGGGCTCACCTCCACTGCCCGCAGGACGTCTCTGAACACCGAGCGCTGCTTCCTCTTGTCCACCTTGGCGCGATGTTTATTCCCGTCTGTGGCCAGAGCCCGGAGCACCTGAGTCAAGGACTCCATGTCCTCATAAAGGAAGTCCTGCCGAGGACAAACGATTGGGCTCGGTGTTACTGGTGTCCCCGGCCTCTCCCAGAGCTAACAGAGAGCAGGGCCCCTCGGCAGTGCCGGTGGCTCAGCACAGAGCAACCCCAACTCGTCAGGCTGCTCGGTACCCCGGTTAGTGACATCCCGAAGTGACTATGTTAGCCAAAGGCTCCGGGAGACTCCACGTCACACGTCTGCTGCTGCAAGGACCCTAATTTAAATCAACCTATGTATTCATCAACACTTGGCTTAATTTCTGAACACGCTATCACTCACTCCCTTCAAAAAGCCCATTTCCTTAACAAAAACTGCAAACGAAACACTCAGTTCCATTTTAAAATCAGTTCATTTTTGTTTTTGACCAGGACGTAGGTCCATGACACATTCCTGGCTATCTCATATGGTTTATTAAGCCAGAGAACATACGGTATGTAGGTGGTAATATATAATGTTTACACAAATTTAAACAAACTCAACATGTACAATTTAAATTGCATTATTATTTCACTTTGAAGATACATTTCAAGGGAAGGAGAAATTCCCTTTTGTAGCCAGTAGAGGACAAGGTTAAACGCTGGGACGCCCGATGCCTGCACCTCGGGGTTGGGGAGCTGCTGACTGGCTTGGCACCATGAGGCTGACAGCGACGCCGGGCTCCCATCCCTCACTTGGAGAGAACCGTCAGTCCCTGGCGGCATTAACAGCTCACTTTTCATTCCTACCTGCTGCCTGTAAAAATGGGTGGGGGTCGACGGTGGGAGGCGGCAGGGGGGGGCGGGGCGGGGGTTAGGAAAAGATACTTCCTAGATATAAATTCTAAGAGCCTAAATATTTTTTAATCCTCACCCAAGAATACGTTTATTGATTATTTATGGAAGAGAGAGGGGGCGAGAAAGAGACAGACAGACAGACATCAGTTGCCTCCCACACACACCCTGGCCAGGGATCAAACCCACAACCTTTTTTGCTGTACGGGACGATACTCCAACTGAGACAGCCAGGCCAGGGCGAGCCTAAACATTTTTAAAACACAGGCCTAGGACGGAATGTGAAGGATGAAGGCAACCCAGAACAGGTGCTAATCCTTGCTGAAATTATTCACTGTTAAAGAGTTTCATTGCAGAAGTTTCATTCTGGAAACACAGCCTTTCTCCTTAAATTAAAAAGGACCTAGGAAGTAACCCGAGATTCACAACAGAGCCCACAATCAGGGTGACGGAATGTCCCGTCGGCCTGAGATGATGGGTTTCCTGGAACACAGGACTTTCAGTGCTAAGCCTGGAACACTACCAACGGGATGGCGGGTCGCCTATCGGGGACTCAAACGCCACCGAGAGCCAACGGTGCCACTGGACACCCGGGAGCGTGGGGGTGGGGAGCTGCGAAGCCCAGGCCCCAGTCCCAGGCGCCAGCACTGTTTCCTACTTTGGCTTAAACGTTAAACAGCAGCAACTAAGCTCCCCAGACTCAAGCCCATGCAGACTCAACACATCGCCGTCGTCTACCATTTATCGGACGGCACTCAGACGCGTCCCACGTCCGAAAAGTCCCCACAGAGGAGTGGATGCAGGGGAGAGCGCCCCTGACCTTTGGTTCTGCGGACACCAGGCATCATCATCACGTGTGACCAACTTCACGCCCTGCTGCTCTGCCAACCCCGACTGGTCTATGTTTTTAGAAGTTTTCTATCACCGCTGCCAAGAAGCAGCCACCAACCAGCAGGTTCCCCAGCTGGCTGGGCTCCGGTGTTCCCGCCCCATCCTTCACTGCGAGGACAGTGACCGAAACACGGTCCGAGGGTCATCGGACACTTACGCTCTCCACTCCGCGGGCCAGTTCAAGCAGCAGTGCCAACGATTCCCCGGCAGCGATGCGCATGCTCACGTCCTCGGACGACAGGAGGCTGGGTAGTTTATGGAAATGCCTGGGAAACAGACCGTCATCACTATGTGAACACAAGCAACAGGCCATAAATGCTGTTACGAAAGATGAGACTCAAAAAATACACACATCTCTAGCTTTTTCTTCACCTCACTGACCGGGCATATGGTCAGCAGGAGGGTCCAGGCGAGCAGCGAGCTGACGCACAGCACTGTGTCGGGGCTGCCGCGGATCACGTTGGTGTCTTTCCCCTTGAGGCAGGACCCGGCAAAGACGTTTTCCAGGCACTCCAGGGCGGCGCACAGCTCCTAGTGCACAAGGGGGGGAGTAAGGCGACCCTCAAACCGAAATGCGGCGGCGACGGCAGCCACGGGTGAGCTACTCACAGTGATGTCATCGGTGGCGATGAAGCAGCACACGCCAAAGCAAGTGGCACACTAAACACAGAAAAAAGAACACGCAGACATGAATGCCTGTCATCTTCTCGCCAGCTCCGCCCCTTTCTGCGGTTCTAGTTCAGTGTGAAAACTTTCTCAACTACAGGGCCACATCCGGTCCCCTGCAGTCCTGAAGGGAGAGAAAGGCTCCAGGATCCAGAGTTAAAGGGGGTGCAGGGTCTTGGCCCAAACCACCCAGCTCAGGACAGGACTTCGGTAAAGTCACTGCACGCTCTCCGCCTGCTTCGCCTGCCCAGGGGACCATTTCAAACTTCAACTCCAACTGAGAGACAGAGATGAAGTTTGGACGTTTGAGATAACGCAAACCACCCTGCCCATTAAAAACCTTTAGAACACTAGCTTTGGTATAGATTTTTAAGCTTTTAAAATCATTTCTTTTAATACAGAGCCTACTAGGAAAACTAAAAAAAATTAGCTTCCAAAGAGTAAGCAACCAGGAGCAGAAATCTCATAAAATTTAAATAACCGCCCTTAAACTAATCACTTAAAGAAGTATCTCATTAATCCAGATCCGCCTTATTTTGGAGTATGTAGAAAGAGGCTGAGAATCTGCAATGGCCTTTTGCTGGGAGCGGGCGCGGGGCAGGATCGTCAAGCGGAAGCTCGCCCAGCACCGTGACTCAGCACCCAGCTCGCACACCGACAGCCCGCTCGCAGCACAGCCTCCGGAGCACCTGACCCTGCATCAGCGCGGCAGGGTTGGGGCCCGTGAGCCCCTGCTTTCCCCCACGTCCCTTTCCCGGCCGTCCTCACTAACCCCTCCTGCTGCTCCAAGCACCCCTCCGCCGCTCAGGCCTTCCGCGCCCCGCCCATCCTGCCCCGGTGCCCCGCCGACTCAGAACCCGCAGACGCACAGTTTGCCTGGCCTGGACACTGGCCGCTCCGTCGCAGAGGACCTTCCTCAGGGCCGGTCCCAGCGCCTTTAAGACCTCTTCGCTCTCGATCCCAGGGCCGAGCTGGACGCAGAGCACGGAGGCCAGCGCCGCGGCTGCACGCTGCTCCTCGCTCTTCCCTGCAACGGGAGAGGGGCAGCAGCGTGAAGTCTCTGCAGCAGAGCCACGGCCGCGGTGCCCCACGCCTGTTCCAGTCCCAAACACGTCCCGTCCCACCGTTTAGGAAACCCGTAACACGCGGGGTCCACCCCGGGCTGTGAGGTGGGCGGTAACCCAGCGGGACTGAAGAGCTCGCTTGAATCCCCGACCCTCCTCGTAGCCGAATCCCAGACCCCTGCCTCTCAGCCGCGCCACTGCCGCTAATGATGCTCCGGCTCGAAGCAGACCCCCTGCCTCCTGGGTTAAGTGGGCGTGGACGCCCAGCTCGCGGCAGGGCCCACGCATGGCGACCTTCCAACGCCTCCTCGCACTCACGGACACGTGCACACGCCCCTCTTCCCCTCACCTAAACTCTCCTACCATTTCAGGTGCACATGGCCCGTGGGGTACCCTAGACCTTCAGGGAACCCCCAAGAAGAGATGAAAAACAAAGCGTTCTTTAAAGCCACAGAAATACATTCCTGTAAGGATAAATGTGAATGGACGCTTTGAGAGCTGCAAACACTGAAGGATTTGGGCAAATTTTGAACTTAATTTGTTACCTAATACTACTGAGTCAGAGGCGCCCTCTTTTCCCTTAGACGTCAAATTTAAAAATCACAAGTTGTGCTCGAATCAAAATTATACCTACTTTGTCAGATCAGCAAAAAATACAATTTTTGGTGTGCCACAGAACTTCGGTAATCGGTTCACAGGTACCAGGAGATGAAAACAGCTGAACTAGAACTAACAAACCTCCTATAGCCTCAGACCAGCGCTGTCCCCAGGCCTCCCGGGTTCTGCAGAGCGCGGGTGGGTTAAAGAATTCCAAACACCCCGCCCAACAGAGCTTCACCTGAGGCAAGATGAGAACAAGGATACGAAGAGAAGCTCATTCAATTTAAAGGAATGTGTGCTTCCTACGGTTTTACTGCTAGAAATATTTTGTTATTAGAGTCATAATAGTAGAATAATTATTTCCATAATGTTCTCACTTGGCAACATAATTCAGGTGGCAGCCCCAAATCTTTTTAATTCTGGTGGTTCCTACGGTTGAAAAGTCTGCTAATCTTCAAGGCCTTTTATTCTTCAAAGCGCTACTATTATTACAATATCAGTTCCAGAATCTCTACTATAAAGCTCGAGAATTCAAATATTCCAGGGGATAACCTGAAAATGATGTCATATGCAGGTAAGATCGGTGTTTTAAATAAGTGCAAGGAAAAATGAGATAGAAAATGATGATACCTTTTCAGTTTGGGAAAAATGAAGAAGAAGGGCTTTTTGATATACTTTTTGTTGATGCCTGACACATGCTTTCAAGCCTTTATCATACACATGACAATGATCATCACCTGCTCTGGTGGAAGAACAGACGACAATCACCCCGACAATCGACCACATCAGCAAAGCCCCCCACAAGCCTGCCCTTGAGCTCTACCCAGCACAGTGTGTCCCAACAGTTGTAAAGTTCTAAGGGTGGGCCAGTATTCTAGTGCCGTGGACAAATGGTGTCGCAAAGCAGGTGGCAGATTCCCTGTCAGTTCTCGCCTGTGACTCAAACATGAGCGTGTTACCTTTTTTCAGGCAGCGCTCAATGCTGTCAGTTAGAGTCATTCTTCTTTCCAGAATGAATTCATAAAGCATTTTTGAAGCCAGTGCATTTTTGATACCTTCCAGAGCCGCCTGCCTTGTCTTCGCACTGTTTCAGAAGAAACGTAAGACAAAGGAGACCAAGTTAGAGTGTACCATATCAAGGACTTTTTTTTTTTTTGTAATCTCTTTGTTACAAAAATAGATTAATATGAGTCTCAGCAAATTGTATGTGGACGTTTCCAGTCTTCCAACTAGTTCCCAATGGATTTGTTCCATTGATTTCTGGGAAAATACCACATTTTGTATTGATTTCATCTTCCCCCACCAGTCTCCCTGCCCTACCCACACCCTACCTTCCACCCTCAATCCTCCCAGCTGCCCGTTGTCTTTGTCCATGGGTCCCTTATACAAGTTCCTTGACTTGACCCTTCTCTTTCCCCTGTTACACCCCTTTCTCCCTCCCCTCAGTCCACTGTCAGTTTGTTCTTTATTTCCAAGTCTCTGGTTCTATTTTGCTCACTTGTTTGTTTTGTTGATTAGGTTCCATTTATAGCTGAGATCATATAGTATTTGTTTTTCACCACCTGGCGTATTTCACTTAGCATAATGCTCTCCAGTATCACCCATGCTGTTGCGAAGGGTAGGGGCTCCTTCTTTCTTTCTGCTGCGCAGTGTTCCATTGTGTAAATGTACCACAGTTTTTTGATCCACTCATTTACTGACGGGCACTTAGGTTGCTTCCAAAGACTTAAAAACTTAGCTTGTTTCCCCTCAATTTTTTATATTTATAGGTTTTTAAATCTAATTGTCATTAAGCCCTAAACATTTTTCAATAATATAATTTTCACCTACAACTCAACTCATTACACAAAAGATCATAAGCTGCTTTATATCACAGCATTTTTGTTTATAGTTTAATAACCGCAACTTTAAATGACTTATAGTATTTTATGGTTTTAATGTGCAGAATACGTTCTCCTATATTACTCAAATATCTTCTATATTTAAAACACTTCTTTTTTTAACACTACAAAAGCCTAGACAGAGTTCTTATTTGCATCTTCTGAGCTTTTTAATTCCATTTGTTTTAAGTCGGTTCTAGTGCTACTGGGGAAGAAAACAATTTGATATTTTTTCATGTCCATAACATAATTAGTGAACAAGAGGCTTAAAGGGAAGTTTAGTTGTCCTTTCTAGTTGAAGATTAACTTTTAATTCAATAAATCCATCTCAGCTATGTGATCAAATACAGTTATGTGCTTTTATGCTGAAACAATGACTAACCTGAGTCAATTAATCTAAATTCAATGGCACCTTTCTAACCACATCAAAAGCCCAGAGAAACAAGAAACATTTAAACATCCAAAGTAAATTAATCAAGCTTTTAAAAAACCACACCGTAAAATCGGTAAACTGCACACATAACACAGATCAGGTCGGGACGGAACACACCCAGAATGAAGGGCATCTCCAGGACTTCCCACCTCTTATCCAAGGTCAGGTCGATGAGGCCCTTCAACTTGTACTCCAAGTCTTCTTGACTTCCTTCCTCCTCCAGGACTTCTGGTCCTAAGGAATAACAGAAACCAAACGACTGCTGTCATTTCAGGAGACGAAAGGCAGAGAGGGAACAATACCGCGTACCTTGGCTATGAGAACTCCTCCACCTAGAGCATCATCTGACTTAAAGCTGGAAATCGAAATGTGAAAGTCATACCGTCTTCAGCAAAACTGGAAGGATCGCTGTAACCGCTGCAGTGGCTCATTGTCTCGATTGACGCGTCCTCATCACTGAATGGATGAACATTTCGATGCTGGCCACCTGTTAGGTGAACGATGGTGGAGGTAAGTGATTTTGTTGCCGTAGATGTGAATGTTTAACTTGGGAATTTAGTATTTACTCAAGAGAAATCCAGTCATGAAAACCCAAAACTTACTTAAGAAATCAGATACTTATGAAAGAACACAAATATTTCTAAAATAAGTCAATTCACCCAATATGTACTTCAGAGCATCAACAATTTACAACATACAATCAACTTCAGAAATACATCTACCATTAACAGCAGCACCGGTTTACAAAAAATGGTGTTACAGATGAGGAAATGGCTTACAAACTGCAACTTCAAATCATGAAGACAGTGAAAAGAGATTTAGAAGTAAAGTATGATGTCACAGATCCTCATAAGACTAAGACATTTTCCAACAAGTATGACTTGGCTTAGGAAACATTAACTGGTGAATGGGTTAGTTTTCAGATTACACATCTTATGTGAAGGGAAATTTAAGGAGTTACAGGATGGTAGTTTTATAGATGAATTGAGAGAAAAAAAGGTTTAAAATGGAAGTTTTGGTATTTGACAGCATAAAAGCCTATTAGAGATATTACCTGTAAAAGAAAGGTTCCAATACATGCAACAATATAAAAAATATCATTGCTGTTACTGAAAAATAAAATCTTTTATAAACTAGAACCTGTCAACTTCATTAACTTAATAAATCTATATTCCAAGTCACTTTCATTTCTAGTCAGTTTTTTTGTAGGAATTGCATTAATAATAACAGGATTGCCCAGACATGAATTATACATTGAGCAATGAATGAGTTAAAATTTTTAAGTTCCAAATTCCATCCAAAAGTGGCCTGGCGTGACCTGATTTGCCCCTGAGCTCAAGTTTTCTTATCATTAAAATCAAAGATTGCCCTGGCCAATGTGGCTCAATTGGGTGGAGCATTGTCCTGTAACTGAAGGGTTGAAGGTTCGACTCCTGGTCAGGGCACATGCTTAGGTTGTGGGTTCAGTCCCTGGTCCGGGAGCCTACAGGAGGCAACCAATCGATGCTTCTCTCTCACATTGATAGTTCTCTCTCTAAAAGCAATGTAAGAAAAAAAAAGTTTCCTCAGGTGAGGATAAACAAACAAAAAAATCAAAGACTGCCAAATATGGAGACTATGTCTCTATATCAAGAAGTTCGTGGCATTTGCTACAGTAAGTTTTTTCTTTTTTTAATCCTGTACGTTTAAGTCTGTTGCTGTTAGGTTATTTTAAAATGGGGGTTGTCTTTACAAAAGAAATCAAAACAGAGAAGAGATTTTTATATCAACGAAGGAAGCAAGCAGCCTTCAAATCTGCTTGCTACCTCACAGGTGCTTAAGACAAGAACGAACAAACAAACAAGGATCTACGACCTTGCACTCTATTTCTGGATCTATCTTTGTTTTCATGATTTGAAGTCGTGGCAACAGTTGTCATCTGATTAACTTTTACTATACTAACATTTATTCACCAATCAATTTACAATTTTCTTTCTCATACTCAGCCCATTTCTACACTGTCAAGAATATTCCTATGTAGGATTAACTTGGCTCCCTTCTCTAGGTTTTAATTATTTCCCAAGATTGAGAGGGAAGGGAGATTAAAAAAAAAAAATTAAGAGAAAGAACCCTGTCTGGATGCCTAATGTCTAAGTCACCCTCATCTACCATGTGATACCCAGTGCCATTAATGAGGTGGAACTACACACAAAGTCCTTATTTCTTAGAGGGTTTATTTACTAGTAAGTTTTTGTTCTTCCTAAAAATGTTCTCTTCAAATTACGCGCTATTAACAAGTATGCACCCTGCATAAGAGATCAATTTTATTAGGTTCCTAGAGCCCTCCACTAACTCAGAAAGTAATTTAAATGGAAAAGTCATGAGAGTTAACAGAAGTGGTTATCTTTTTGTTATACGTGTAAAGATCTCGTTTGAATCTCATTTCTTCTAGATGTCATTTCAAAAGACCAATCAGGTAAGTGGTTTTTAATACAAGTGTTGGACAATTTTCCATCTCTCTACTCAATTGTTATTTATTCATTTATTTATTGAATAAGTAGTAAGTACATTCGCATGGAACCAAATTAAGGTAGAGTTAGCAAGTTCCAATGTAAACTTCAAAAACACTCAAAGCACGTATAGTTTTATAAACTAACCAAAGAATTCTTTTCTAATTTCTTATATATGCTAACATACAGTGGTTAAGTATACCATTTCTACTGAAAACAATAGAAAAGGCAGCAACCGGAAGACTGGTAAAATTGGGAATAGGGTAAAAATTAAAAGGCCGTCTCCCAGTGCCAGCTGAGGTTATTGTGCTAAGTACCGGAAGGAAGGGGGACCAACAGGGAGCTTCAGAAGGGAATACAGACTGTTTGTGATTCTAGGAGGCCATTAGCAACAACGTTACAATATTCAAATAGCTTTAGCTTGCTATTTCTTCATCAAGGGAAGGTTAACTTAAGGTAAAGAGGGATCCTCAAATTCACACAAAGTAACCAGATGCCAAAACAAACTATGTATTTCACACTTTGATGATCAAAGAATGAACTTCAGGAACATCAAGAGCATGCGATCAACATAAAGAGGAAGACATAAAAAAGAAAAAAAAACCCAAACAACTGAGTTTATAATAAGCCATTCCTTTTGTCAATCATTTAATGTTTAGTACATGACCACAAGTTTTCATGCTGCTAGAAATCCCATAGCGAAGCCTGTAAAATGCCAATTTCCAATGATTTGTAACAAGAAAACTGGCGTAAACTTCCTGATGAACAAAGGTGTATCGTTCTGAGGATCAGAGTGGCAACTGTTGACAAACGCCTAATGACTATTTCCGATGTGATAGCCTGAGGCTATTCCAATACTCAACTTCAAAATCTCAGAACTATTACTAAATGAATGAGTTTAATGTGGTGTCTCGTAGGTCTTTCTGCTTGAAGTCCTTTCGTGTTAACTGTGTAATTAGTAGAAGAGAATCATGAATTCGGTTAAGCACCTACCCATCCTGGAAAAGCTTCAACTTTGCAGTGAAAACACAAAAAAACTTAACTTCTGGCCAAGTGCAACCTGAGCTCCCCACCACCTCCTATCCTGGACTCAGAGCAGAGAACCTATGGCACAAAGGAGAACGTGGTTTCTGCCCCCGGGACGGAGAGGTCGCCTCCACGGGTCGCCGTGGAGCGGGGGCCCGGGATTTCCGCAGGTGCCAGTTAGGGGTGGGAGCAAAGCCTGGGCTGGAACGGTGGCCTCCACGCTCCACTGCCTCCGCCCGGCCAGGGGGCCACGCGGGGCGCGCAGGAGGGAGCGGAAGGGAATGCCACATGGGCGCCTCTGCGTCACCCCGCCACCGCGCGAGGCCCGGGTCGCGTGACACAAGAGCCTGTCCAAACCCGGCAAACGTCTGGCATTCCCGAGAACTCCATGTTGGAGCGGGGGGAGGGGGGTCAGAGGGGACCAGTGACAGCACGGACGCAACTCCGAGCTCTGTCCCATCCTCGGTCAGGGAGAGCTCTAGAGTAGACCCTGGTCTCTGAGGGGCGCTCCCCTCCAGCCCAGGAGCGCGTCACCACGACCCAAATAGGCTCTCCGGCCCAAGGACCCATTCACCCCCTCCCCGCCCCCACCGCCAGTGCCCAAGAGTTCGGGTCGCATGCCAGATCCAAATCGCGCGAGGTGCGGCCACCAGAGCACGCTGGGAATTGTAGTTCGCTAGCCAGGCCAGGCGTCCTGCCGACGCACACGCCGGGAGAAAAAGAACTACAACTCCCACCATGCCCCAGGGGAAAAGACTCACTAGACCGGCCGGCGACAGAGATACCGGCGGTGGGGATACCTCCTAACCTGCTGTCGCCGCCGTCGCTGCAGCTGCCCCTGAGCCGCCGCCAGCACTGCCACCGCGGTGGACGGTGTTCCGCTTCTTGTTCTTCGGCATCGTGGGACGCCCAGTGCCGCCCAGACTCGGAGCTTAGCTAGGATCAGCCGATGGAACTGCACTTTCTACTCGTGCGTCTGTGCGGCGGGCGGCTAAGAGGCGAGGCTTCGGATAACAACAGGGGCGAGAAGCGGCGTGGGTGAGAGTGGGCGCTGGCGGCTGCAGAAATCCCCGTGAAGAGCTGTGATCGGAAACGATGCATGTTTCTCTCTAGCGCGGGAGCTAAGGCGGGGCAGGCGAGGCCACGGCGCCTTAAGTAGCAAGACCGCCGACTGGTGTCACCAGATGTGGGCGGGACTCGAACCCTAGTAGCCAATCCCTGTGCCTCTCCCCATTGGAGTCCCCCTCGCGCGGCCGATGGACTCAGACTACCATTCCCATGCCGCATTTGTCCCTGCCGCGCCCCGGGAGCGAGGCTTCGTTGCCGCACTGAGTTCTGGGAAATGTTGTCCTCCCTAGGGGGAGCCCCCTCCCGGCTCCTCCCAAAGGGCTTTGCCGCGCCTTCGCTTCCAGCTCGTGACCCCGCCCCTGCTTCCGGGCGGGGCCGGTTTGGAAGGGACTTGAAGGCAGTGTCTAGAGTGATGAGCAATCGGGCGGGTATGCCTGGTGACGACAGCCAGATTCCATGCGGAA
Source organism: Mormoops blainvillei (assembly GCA_004026545.1). Classification (NCBI taxonomy): domain Eukaryota; kingdom Metazoa; phylum Chordata; class Mammalia; order Chiroptera; family Mormoopidae; genus Mormoops; species Mormoops blainvillei. Next base: position 34,442 of record PVJD01005300.1, on the reverse strand, counting down.
GCTGTGCAATCAGCTGGCCCTTCCTTCTCCAGCAGCTCACGATGTCCCCGTCTTTAACCTTTCCCCTACCTCTCTGCGACCTCTGCCCAGGTACAGCCATACTGCGCCTTGGGAACATTTCCGTGGTTGTAGTTGTTGAATTAGGTTAGCGGTTACCAGTATCTACAATTGACTTGTGGTTCAGGGCTATGTGCCCTGCACCTCCCAAAAAAGGTGTGCTTGACCTGCTTAGTCGTGCAGTTCATGTATTTCTGGTCTTCTAGACTAGACAGATCTGGCAGTTCAGTGTCACAGGTTCTACCTGCCAGTGGGGAGGTTGGGATATGGGTTAGTTTCTGGGAACTTAACAGCTGCTAAAACGGACATGAGCTATAAATACCAATAATGACAGTGTTTTGTTTTGTCGCTGCCCCCCGCCCCGCCAAGGTGCCTCTAGATCTGTCTCCCTCGTTGAATTTGTCATGTGTTCAGTATTTCAGACCTGCTATTAGATTCGTGCTATTAAAGCTTACGACAGACCAGACTCACCGACTCACCTCCGTGTACGTGACTCACCCCCCATGCCACCTCTCTCCTATGAATGACCTGTAGCACGTTTGCACCAGAACCTTCCAATGCCCCTCAACCCTCTTCATGTCTTCCCTCTGTGTTCACAGTACTGCTGTTCTCCCACGCGTCCAAATTCAAACTCTCAAGTTCATGTGTGGTTCCCATCTCTGTTGACCCCCACTCCCCCCGCCGCCCCGAACAATCAGTTTTATAATAAAACTCTGCAATTCAAGTCCTGTTCTTCAACCACACATGGTCTCAGTTCATGACCGGGACATTTTAAGGGATCCTCCAGTTAAGTGAGCAACGTTTCATTCATGGTGATGTTGCCAGATTTATTTTACTAATTCACATGCTTGAATAGTGGCTCAAAAACCTTCCTTGGATATCTTTAGCAGTATGGCGGATGCCAGTCCTCTCAGCCTGGTCTGGATGCCCTTTCCAGCCGCATGTTTCACCGCTTCCCCAAACACACCCTGTCCTTTAGCCACACGGCACGCTCTCCATTTCCCTACACAGCTCTGCCCTCCTCCCCCCAGTTTATCACTCGCGTTCATGTATTGTCCCTCCTCCCATCTTCACCTTGCAGAAACATTACCCATCTCTCAGGATCTAGCCCATATGCCACCTCCCTCACAAAGTCTGCAGCCAGAATTGTTTCTTCCTCCTCACAAGTCTCCAAACCCTTTGTGATGCCCAAACGGTGCTTGTCACATCTGCAGAAGCCACATGGCCTGTTCACAGATGCCGTTCAAGGGCAACATGTCGGGGCTGCTTTCACTTGGTTTAATCCTAAAGCAGCAAGTGCACAGAGGGAGTAAACCAGATAAAAATGCATGGTGGTGGACAGAGCTCCCACTGGGTCCCTTGTCCTCTCCTTTCAGATGACTATGGATCTGAGTCCTGTGGCCTTGGCTAACACTGAGTGAGATGACCCCGGTTGGAGGAGTGTAGAGCTATACCTGTTAAAACCCCAGGCTCTTTATTGTCCAGAAACAGTTTAGGCAATAACTGCTACCCTGCGAGCCACATCGCCCTGGCTTGCTGCCTGGTACCAGGCCTCGAGACCTGCACTTCGCCGTCATTTGGGGCACAGTCCTTTTAGCTGCATCCACTCGCGGCCACCCTGACGCTCTTCTGGGGCAAGCCTGCCCGTGGCCTCCCGCGTTGTCCACACACCGGTTTTACATTTATTTTTAAACACGCCTGTCACCTCATGAAATTGTCCAGTCCCTAAGAATAAGAAACTTCTTGTCATCATCTCTATCCCTTAGGGCACAGACAGAAGCATTGTCTTTGCAATTGTAGATAGTATGTGTTAACTAAGTGTTTAAGAAATACTTATTGACTAGATTTTTCTGGGTCATGAAAAGGGAGCAACATTACACAAATGGAGTGTTACTTTCAGTATAACAAACTCTGAGAGGTACTTTTAATAAAGTCATCTTAACCCTTTATGTCTACAGTTTAACTCCAAATCAGTACAAATACAGAAAGGTTTAGCCATAAACCTCATAAGACAGTGGTCCTTAACTCAACATACTGGTTTTGCAACGTATTGAACAAATTAGAAGACTCCCAACACTGAGTCACCAAATAACAAGAAGTACCGGGAAGAAAGGCAAACATGACAAAAAGACTTTCTCCCAGTCAGGCTTTGCCTTTTTATTCAGGAAAGAGCACCTCCCCCGGGCACTTTACCTGTATCACCTTAGCCAGACTTGTCACATGCTGACCCCTATCCACAAGGAGGCCTAGAAGACAAGTATTTTCAGCTGGGCTCATTGATGATCACACCTGAGGTTCCGTTGCTAAGAATGAAGGGGAGATCGTGGGTGTAAGGTAGGCAATGAGCCTCGTGCACTGTGAGGTCAAGTTCTCCCGTGCTCAAATAAGTATCACATTTTCGCTACCAGCCCGAAGTTACGTGATGCCTCTTGCGTCACGAGAAGATAATGACTCCTCCTAAAAACGTAACCTACTCAGTTTAACATTCTGCCTAACAGATAGTACTATCACGGTGAGTGTTTTCAGATGTGGTCAAAATGAATTTCACATTGATCTGAATCTGTGGCACACACAGGAAGAGTCCTCACCTCTTGTGGCGTATGTATATTGAGGACTCAGGTTCAAGAGCAAGGAACACAAGTAAGGCTTGGTATTTGAACCTCCCTTGAAGACAGAAACATGAAAGGACTTCTTTCGGTGACTTTTGTCGTGGCTTCCTTGGGGTTCCCCCAGGTCCTCAGTCGAAGACTCGCCTCTCACCACCTAACAGCACAGTCCCTTCCCTCGGTCACATGAAACCCCCTAGAAGGCGTTGGCACTGCCTGCCTCTCCATCCCACCCACTGTGCACTTCGGGCCCACCAGCCTTCTTTGCCTACTCAAAATGCCGAGTTCATTCCCCCTTAACACGTGGCAACGGCTCCTCCGTCAGCCCGATAGGCTCATCTCCTGCGCTTCCCACACCACCATTCAGATCTCAGCTTAAATGACATCTCCCTGAGGAGGCCTCCCCCACAATCCATTGCAAGGTGGCCGCCCACCCCACCCACCACCACCGGCGCGGGAGCTACTCTCCGAAAGCTCACTGCACTAGCTGGTGTTTTTCCAGCTCAATTATTATTGTCTCTCAGTTCACATTCTGTGAGGAGGTTTTGTTTTATTCACTGCTGTATCTTCAGTCCTGGAACATAGTAGATATTCAGTCATGTTTCCTGAATGAATAAGTGGGTAAATAATTGATTGTCACTCCTCTGCCTGGTAGATCCCTCTCCACAAGCCCCCTCCTTTAAGTCACAGGCACTCACCCCCCACCATCTGACTTAAATATCTGTCTCCTGTGTTCCTACAGTACCTTCTCTATAATGGCACCAATCATGTGCATTGTAATTCTTGATTGCTTGTCTGTTTCCCCAGCAGATACCAAGTGGGCCAAGTCCAAGTTCGTCCTCTGTGAATCAGATGCCAGGGCTTTGCCAGCACGGGTAACACCTTCGTGCAAATTGGGAAGTCAGAGCAGCCATCCTGATGAGCAATCTTGGGCTGGAGTCCCCGCACCCCTCCCTTAAGCAGGGAACAACCCATCGGCGCAGTAACTTCAATTCAGAAGGGCCCTGGCAGACAGTAACTTCAGTTCAACGAGGGAGTGAATTTCCTCTGTATCCGAGCAGTTTTCTTAAAGGCAAAGAAATGGCCTTGGGGGTAAGAATGAAATTGAATTATCGAAAGTCTTCTCCATCACTGGCACAGTTCTAGGTTATTTTGTTTGTTTTTTTACCTCTGCATTGAGGTAGGACTGGTATAGGAAAAGCTGTACATGTTTGATATATACAAGTTGATGGGTTTGGAAAGAAGTGTATGCCATGAAACCATCACCACGATATATTCTATAAATATATCCACCCCCTCCAAGTTTCCTCCCACCTCCGTGTGTGTGTGTGTGTGTATGTGTGTGTGTGTGTGGAGAACACTTAATTCTAGGTTCTTTCCGCATGTCTCGTGTACTTCTTACAACACCTCATGGAGGAAAGATTACTACAGCCACTTCGGGGAGGAAGCAATGGGCCCAGAGTGGTTCTGCAACTTTACCAAGGTCGTACTCTCGGTAAACAGTCCGTGATTAAAACCCAGGCCCATCTGATTCCAGGGCTCTCCCCGGCTGGCCTGGGCCACACGGAGCGTGACTGCTTGTTCCCGGGAGTCACAGGTTGTGTTTTTTAGTGTCCCTTGACCCCGAGCATTGCAGGCTGCCGGATGGTGGTGCGGCCGACTTAGATAGCTCTGCTATTTCTGAGGTTGTAGCAGAATTGCGTTATCGACTAGCAATGGTATTTAACCAAATAATTTTTAAAGGGATGATCACTTGTTATGTTTCAGGTTACTTTGCTTTCTTAACCTGTTTGCAAGTTTTGTTTTATTGCCAGGAATGACGATGGCGCCCTATGCTAAATCTGAGATCTCTGTGGGTTTGTTCCCTCTAAGCAAGGCTTCAGTGGCAAATTTAGTTAGAACTCCATTTAGCCTTAAAATATGTCTTGTCTTTTTCAAAGTTGTATAGGAGGCATTTCTTCGTGGTATCCAGTTTTGAAACTGCATACACTTTCTCTAAGGAAATTTCTGACAAGTCAAACACAGATGTTCAGTTGTCTTTAAAAGAGTGTCGCTCGCCTCCCAGAGTTGCGGTATCACCCGTATCACAGGCTGAGACCGGTAGGCGGGCACTCTCAGCGGTAACGCCACAGTGCGCACAGCCAGACCACGAGGCTCGTGACGCTTCTCACAGCGACAGCGCACACAGGCACGATCTTTCGGGCAGACAGAGGCTCTCGCTGGGCTTCTCCGTTCGGGCTCCTCTGGCGTTTCACGCCGCACCGTCAAAATCAAGCGGCTCCTCCCGACGCCCCGCCCCCCTCCGCCAGCCCCCCTCCTCGCCAGCTTCCTGTTGGGAGGAGCGCCCCTCTTCGGCCAAATAACCAGAGAACCCGGGAGCTGAAGCAGGTTTGAGACGTGACCACTCCAGGCTCCCGTCTGGTCTAGGGAACCCTCGGACAACATGACCCTGACTCCGTCTCCCAGGGTTCGCATCTCGGACACGCGACTTGCAACGGATTCTCGAGCGAGTCCTCGCTCCCCTCTGTGCCCCGGTTCCGCTGAGGATGAGGACAGAATTCAGCGCACAGTAACACTCCATAAACATGAGCCTTTGACACGGGCAAGCTGGTATTTCTCTGGGTTGTCTTAGTCTCTAGCAATCACTTTTCAGGGCAGGGCATCCCCATATTGGGTGGGCTCACACTCCTCCGACAAGCAGTCGCCAGGCATCGGCTGTGTGCCGCCGACTGTGCGACAACAAGGTGAATGAGAGCGGTACCTGGCCTCACGAAGCCCCCATTCTAGCGAGAAAGTTCAGCGCGCAAGTCGCCCATGGCTGTCCTGCCCTCTCGGCCCACTTGAAGACGACACTTAGGACCCCCAGGGATGTGACTAAGGAGGTCACATACCCCTAAGTGACTAGTCCCTAGACTCCTCAGGGAGGTTAGTCCTCTCTTCTGGAGCAAGTCCCCTTGCTCTTGCGAACCCCCACTTCCTTATCTGTCACTGGGAGGAAATAACCCCTGCCCTATTATGTCACGGACTGTCATCAAAATTAAATAAGATCGTTACATGAAAGGCCTTTGTAACCTGTAAGATGCTCTCTAACGACCGGAGACACCTTGTGTTAAGCCAAAGGGAAAAACGATGGCATTTTCGACATCAGCCAGCAAGGGCAGCTCTTTCCCTGGGAGCTCACAGGAGGGAGGCGTTGCAGCAAGTGCCACCGCGCGGGCCACCAAGCCACCCGCGCGGCTCCCAGAGATCTCATGGGGGGCCACACACTTCGTTGGAAGGTCACCAGGTTTTAGAGCCAGACAGACTTAGACTCAAAATGTCTTCTGTACCTCTTTCTAGTCGGTTGAACTTGTACAAAATACTTCGCCTAAGCCAGAGTTTACTCGTTCGTCAACCAGATCCTCTCGATTAGAACCGACAGACATTCAGGGTCTGAGCTCTTCTTCTGAACAGGGAAGACGTAAGGTCGATGGATAAAAAGTGGCCGTCCTCTGCCCACCGCACACACGAACAAACCAGAAAGCCAGTGTGCGGAGAGGAAAGAACGACAGGCGGGCTTTCGCTTCCAGGAGGAGAACTTCCTACGACTCCACGGAAGTCGTGCCCTGGGGCTCCAACAGACGCCCTGAATTTTAAAAAATCAACCCTTTCTTTGTGCTTCAGTCCAGCCAGTCCGCCTATGTTTCTCGCACGCCTCGGCGGCACTGCCCTGTTTTCCCGAGTCTGGCATCTCTCGGAGGCCCAGGAAACTGTCCGGTCAGCTGCCGGTGCGGGTGCACAGCCTGTATTTTACGTGACAGGCAGGGTGGGAGGCGGCGGCAGATTCACCGACACTGTGGAGGCGTGTCAGCGTTTTTCTAAATTATGGAGAATGAGTGAACGGCTAAATTTCATTCATCATCAGTGATGTTTGCTGCAAACCATCCCAGCCAAAAGAATTCTGAAAAGATACTTAAAAAGCCTGAGCCGCACTGAACTGACCATACCAGCTTTATCGCACTGAAATATTTACAATAAATAGCTTTAAAATTATAATTTTTTATTATAAGAGGGACAACTGGCCATGGGACGCATTGCTAAAGGACCGAAAATTTATTAAAATAACATTTAGCGAATACTTTTTTCATTCCATTCAAGAAAGGCTTTTGTAATTTATGACCGATGCCCCTGACTGTCTACCCCCCGCTCCATCAGACTCTCCTACTTCCTCAGTCACAGAACTCCAGTCTTGTCCGGATTTCCAGCCTCCTTCGAGTGGGGCGGGCCATGATTGATCCCAGGATTGATTCCTCCCATGAATGGTTGGCTTGATCCTGGGCATGCAACATAATTCTAGCCAACCAGGTGTAAGAGTCGAGAGATTCCTCAGAAAGATTTCCCCTTCCCAAGAGGAATACAAATGACGAGATGGTCTATTTCTTCCTCTGGATGTGGTCACGAGGGCAGACAAAGCCACCAGACCAGGAATGGCAAAAGGATGTAAGAGCCTAGGTGAACCCTGACTGGTGTGGCTCAGGGGGCTGGGTGTCATGCACAAAGCGAAAGGTTACCAGTTCGATGCCCAGCCAGGGCACATGCCTGGGTTGCAGGTTTGGTCCCGAGTTGGGGCTTGTATGAAAGGCAATGAATCGATATTTCTGTCTCACACTGATGTTCTCCCTCTCTTTCTCTCTCCCTTCCCCTCTCTCTAAAAATAAGTAAATTTAAAAAAAGAAGAAGAAGAACCTGGCTGAAGTTTTTGAGTCACATAATTAACAAAATGGCACCACCTCCCTCTAGACTACTCATTATGTGAAGGGATAAAGGCTCTGGCTTGCAACATTCAGGTCAGTTTTAACTGGACAGCTCCATGACTTTGGGGCTGGAAGCATCCCACACGGTGCTGTTGTGTGGAACAAGCCCTTCAAGCGGTGGTAGCACTTGGCAATTTCTAACATTCTTATATGTGTTCAAAAGCGAGTTGATAAAAATAATCCCCCAACTATTCCCCTACAACCCTTAAAAGTCCCATATGTTCCCAGAAAGAAAATGCCTTCGAAATCCTCAGTCTCTCACCTGTTGTTTTATGTGTAGACTGTCCCAGCACTGTGCCACCACCACTGATGCTGCCCCAGGACACCCAGGGAGAGCTCCCGCCAGGGAATTTCCTTTCTTCCACTGCCCCCGACTGTTCTTGGGCTGTCTTTCTCCAGCCTCCTTTTCTTTTCCATCTTTAGTGTTCCCGATGACGAGTTTTTATTTCCCCTCATGGTCTTTAATAGCGTCATTTGTCGTTGGTGTTAATTGGCATCAGAGTTTTGTTAACTGGAACATCTTCTAAGGATGAGAATCAGTTTTCCTCTCCCTGGTGACAATGGAGGCTACCCTTCATCATGCCAAGGTGGTGGTTCACAAATGCAGGTCCCCTTCCAAACAAAGGCCACCAATGGGGGAGCAACAGCGCCCCCTTGGCATTCCAAAGATGGAGGGAAGAAAACGTGCTCTACCCACATGATGAAAGGGCTAATTTGACTCCAAATATATAGGTCGTGACTCTTATTTCTTTGAAGGTTATTTGTTGGCTTGATTTCCGCAGCCTAGTCTTTTTGGTCAAGGAAGTATCTTCCAGTGCCAAATTATTTCATTTATGCATCCATTGAAACAAATTTGCCATTGTCGTCTAGTTCTGTTTCTTAGGGTTATTATTATTATTATTACAGAAAATCTGTGACTTTCATTTCTTTACTAGGCTTTGAGTTCCTTGCATTGAACTCACTTTGGCAGCTCAGCACCTAGCACTGCCTGAAACACAGCAGCAGACGCGCTGTAAACGATTTCTGACCGAACGACCTCGTGACCACCTGGCTCGTAACCCTAGACACTCTGTAGCACGGTTTCCAAAGCCTCTCAGGTCTGGCTCCCACCCACCGGCTCTGCTGCCTCCTCCCTTCACTCCCAGGCAGGCCGGGAAACATCGCTGCAGCTCCCTGGACCGACCCTTCCCTCGGGCCCTTTCTGCCGACCTGGTCAACTTCCCTCCATATTCAAGACCCGAATCAGGTATCTTTTCCTGGAAAACCTTTCCTGAGCCTTTTCCAGGCAGCCCCACGTTGAGGAACATAGACCAGTGCATAATAAGTGGTTTGGTGATGTTATATTACAATACGGGATGAAATGACGTAGCTACACGTCAGACTTCGGGGCCACCTTGTAGCCTCAGTGGGTGCCTCCCCGGTCTGTGCCCCACAGAACTCCTTCCCGTGGCTCTGGTCCCCAGGACGCAGCCCTCGGATGTTCCGCCTTCTTCATCCCAACCACCAGGCTCTGTGACTGATGAGTCGCTCAGCAAGCGTTTGCTGTGAATCACCCCGACAGGTATTTACGAATCCCTGGTGCAGGGCAAGGGAAACTGCCCCCTCTGAGTCGTCATCATCATCACTGGTGAATGTCACTAACATCCAGTTGTTCTCCCCCCTGCAGGGGCCTGGCATGTGCCCTGGGGCTGTCACATGCATTCAGCTGCCACTCATGATGAAGACATGCCTTTGTGAGCTCACCTTCCCTTTTTTTTCTTTTTTTTTTTACAAAGGAAATCTGCTCTACCTTCGTGAGTCACCATTGTTCGATACCTCCCAGAAGAAAACCACTGATAAAGATACAATAAAACATTTCAAAAGTAATGGCACATTCAAGGGTGAAAGTTCAAGTCATGAGCCCAGAACAACTTTATAAAGAGCTGTTCTCTAAACTGCCCAGATAAAGACTGTGTCGCTGCCAAGGTCAAGTTTACTCTATGTTGGCTGGTGGAGTTCCTGTCTGTGGTCGCGGTCACAACGGGTTGTCTTTTCCACCAGTGACCCCCCTCGACCTGCCGTGGATTTACACATTTCTCAGAGGCCACCATAGGCCAGCTAAATGACCTCCCCGGGGGCAGTGTCAGGGCAGAGTGTGTGACACGGCAGACGACCCCCAGCTGGTGGTGGTCCCCGCGACGTCAGACGCACGCGGTGCGGTTGCAGCTGGATGCTGTCACCCGGGAGCCTGTCCGAGGCGCTCTCTTCTCCCCTCGTGACTCGGGTCCTGGGGACTTCATTTCCCTCGAGAAGGAGCCCTGGAGTAAGTAGCTCCTGATGTCATGGGCACCACGACAGTTTCGAAGCTTAGGGAGGTCCCAGGTCTGCCCGGGGGCTCTCTGCTGGGTCTGGTCCGGAGGGCGCGCTCTAGCGGGGAGGCCGTGCCACCATCCTCGCTGAAACCCGAAGTGAAAGCGTGGCCGCCCAACCGAGGGCTCCTCTGTTTGCTGCCCACCCTGCCGACGAAAGGCGCCTTGCAGAGTGAGCCCCGGTAAGCGTGCTCCCTGGGTGCCGCAGCACCCTGGACTAGGGCGGCCGAGCGGGCATGTGAGCCAGGGTAAGCTGCTAAACGACACTGGGTGACTCAGAAAGCCTCGACCACTTCCAGGATGGGCTACTCGGTAAGCGGTGAATGCAGAACCGGGGCGGGCGGACCGTGCGGACTTTTAAAGTGGCCAGAGGCAAAGTGCTGGGCTTTGATCGCAGGTTTATGTTTGCCATAAACCGATGTTATTATGAACACAGGCGATATTCGTCCGTTCTTTCTGAATCATTCTGTACGACGTTACGGGTGGACTAATCGGAGGTCCAAAATGGGATTCAGGTGGTCGGTGACGCCCCTGAGATTACACGCGAAAATATTGCGTCTTTGCCCGTGGAAGCGACCTCATTTTATGCCACATTCCAATTTGTCTTTCTATAATAACATGGCATCAATAAAAATGTTCATGAACAGATTTTGTAGTGATGTCAGTAATTAATTACTGAGTTAAATTTAAACTTAATTTAGAATTTAATAAACTCCTGCAGTATTTAAGGTCTCTGGTAGATGTGTAAAAAACAAGTCCTATTAGGAAGAACTGCCCCCTGGCTGCCCCGCTGCTGTGGGGCCCAGGGTCAGTCAGGCCCACAGAGATTAGTTTTTGGCTCTGACAAAATTTTAGAAACCACCAACCTGCCCCTCCTCTTGGGAGGAAGGAGATATTACAATGGGCAGCAGTGTCCATCGTGGGATACCCTGAGCAAAGACCAAGCTATACTGTTATTTAAAAATAACTAACTAACTGTATTTCATTGATTCTAAGATTCACATTTTTAAACAATTTAACATCTCTGAAATTGAAGGGTTTCTTAACAGTGCTATACCCAGACACTCAATAAATTTTATACCTTTGATAAGCAGGAAAAAAAAAAAAGAAGGAAGCGAAATACCCCTAACTTCTATGTATGATGGTTTCACTCAGAGTAACTGATCATTTCCTACTTGAAAGCTGATACCCTCGGGGTCGATCAAACGGAGCCCTTCCCTGCGAGCTGCGTCCCCAAGGACCCTTAGGCTAAAGTTACCCCTCATCAACCCCAAAGCACTTTGTGTTTCCTCTCCCGAGGCCTCATCCTGTTCTGCGGTGCACGGCCACTGTGTCGGACCCTCGCCTGCTGCCCCGTGAGCAGTGGGGTTCTGCGGAGGCGGCGTGGGCTCTGAGCCAGCCCCCCGCATCCCACTGGGGCCTGGCCATCCATGCGCTGTAGGATCGCCTAACTCCGACCAGTGAGCAAAGCTGTACAGGGCTGGCACATGGCAGGTTCTTTGTAACTGTCACTGTTTTCGGGGGCGACCTGCGTTTGGGAATCAGATAGTCACCGAGGGCATCCCTAACTACGGTTACCTCTGTAACTGCAGAGCCGCAGCCTCTACGCCGGGGAGGTCAGGGGCGCGTGTCTCGTTCACGGCTGTTTCCCCGAGCGCACAGAGCTGGCAGTTTGGAACAGGCCAGGGAATGAGTGCAAACGGAGGCTACTTCTTCCCAGCACTGTGGTGAGACTTACCTAGAACGTACAGAAGATGGGTCCCTGTTACCGGGCCTGGTACATCACAGGCCGCAGTCCCTGGTGTTCGATGGTCAGAGTCAATGAATATAGAAAATAGGATGTCAGAAATGCCGAGGGCAACCCCGCCTATGGATTTAGCCAGTCAGAGGGCTGGGCTACCGGGCTGGCCTGGGGACAAGTACCTTCTCAACAAAACTGCTTGTCTCTCCCACACAACGCTATGGTAGGGAGTGAGAATAGCTTGTTTGTTTAGTACCTATTTATTGAGCACTTAGGGAGTAGAGGACGCCAAACTGGATAAATATTTATGAACACCTGCCCCTGTCGGGGACAGGACAGGGAAATGCTTGCTTCCCAAGGATCTGAGAGCTCCGACGGCAGCAGTTTTCTCATCCAGGGCAGTTGACAGATCTTAATGCACAGACAGGACACTGGGTAGCCCCTTCCCTGTCTGCAGTTCCAATACTACCTTCGTAACTATGACCTGTCTGCTCCTGGCCAGTTAGACAGAAGGAGGCATGGTCACAGAGACACTCAGCTCAGAAGCGCAGGTTATGAGGTCAGGACCTGGGAGTTCCCTGCTGCCCTGGACGCAACCTCCCACAGTAGCAACAAGATGAGGGGGAGGATGCCCCAGCAGACATGAGGACGGGGTGGTGGGCGGACAAACCAGAGTGGTGAGTCCAAAGATAAATGCTCACACGTCATCTGTGGCCGGGCTGCTAGGTGACCTCCCCTGACACAGTCCACACAGGAGTGTGCCCTTCTCACTCTCCTGGGCGGGACGCGCACTGCACAGGCGGTGCCGAGCGCCACCTATCAACGTGGGGAAGCAGGGCTACTGGGCCGAATTCTCAGTCTGGATTTTGTTGCCACGTAACAGTGGACGACTGGAACCATGGGGGATGGGACCGTTCTTTTGCCCTTGTTTCTGTAAGCGCTGACTCTGACTAATGTGCAGCTTGTGGATGAGCAGCAAGTTTGTACCAGAATCCTAGGAACTGGTTTCAAAAGATACAGACTCCGACCTTCAGGCATCCCGGCTCCAGGAGACTGGCTGATCTTCGACCACAGGGCCAGGATGGTGTGAAGTCAGGATGACGTGTAGCTGGGATGACGCGAAGCCGGGACGACTAACCCAGGGTGACACACACCAGACTGTCACTTGCCTTATCAGAATTGACTGTGTTCGTTGGCATGTAGAGAACTCAGCAACCTCCTCCCTTGGTCGCATGGCTCTGTCCCCCTCGCCCTCCTTACAAACATCTCTGCCTGCACTGAGAGTGGGGGATGGGCTTTGGGACATGAGTCTCCCATCTTTGCGGGGAGATGGGCTTTGAGATGTGTGACCCCCCATCTTCCAGGGGGCCAGCACCCACAAATAAACCACTTTCCTTTACATCAGCACCTGCCTCTTGAGCATTGGCTTTTGTAGTAATGGGGCAGCCGGACCTGCGTCTTGGTGACCGTCCCACCCTTTTACACTGAGATTCTCCGTTTGGAACACACCACAGCGCCCAGAATTCAAGCAGCCCGACGTCTCCGTGGCATCGTCTCCAGGCGACAAGGCCTAGGCTATGAGCTCCAGGCTCAGACACAAGCTCCGGGCTCAGGGGACCATTAGTGATGGCAGCCGATTCCCGGTCACCACGGGGAACACACACACAGGACACTGGGAGTAGCAGGGAGCCCCCTAGGACCAAGATGCGGGGTGGGGGGCAGCGGAACGTGGGAAGGAGGGAGCCGGAGGAAGAAAGAAAGAGGGACAAAGGGAAGACCTAGTGACCCTTATGCATTGCTCCGTCTCAGGGATGAACTGTGGAGACCACTGAGCTGAAGGAGTTGGGAGAAAGAGCCCTTCCCCCACACCGTCCGTATCGATTAGCTGAGGAATGGGGTGCCGACCTCGTTCGGAGACAGGCAGCCGTGCGAGTCTCTGTTCGGACACCTGGCCACGCGGGTGCTCAGGCCGCACCCGGGGCCCCGGGCTGCAAAGGGGCGATGAGTCTGACGAGCCCCTCCCTGGGTTTGTATAAAGTACCTTTCATCTCCCCTCCCACTTGGGCACCGCAAATGGGGGTGACATGGCAGGCAGCCAGGAGTGCGTGTGGAAGGGAGGTGGGGAACCGGCCCCGAGCCGTGGACTCCTCAGTGTCCCTTCCACTAGAGACTTCTCTGGCCTCCCTGGGGCTGCCCGGCGAGAGGTCTGCGGGACAAGAAGGGAGCTTTGTCTTTGACCAGCTTCTCCACCAGGTACTTCTGAGAGTCCTCAGGGCCTGCTGCCCGCCTGGCTGAGCAGCACGGGGCCAGGCTGCCGCTTGGCCCTCAGCCACGCACCCTCAGGGTCTCCCGGCCTCTATTCCAGGGTCCCTGTCCCCTCGACTCCACCCGCTGGTGGCACACACCCCTCCCTCAATTCCCCCAAGCACCACCAAGGTCAGAGCACTGGGGCAAACAGAACTGTGCTGTCAAAAGTGGTATTTTCCCCCCAGAAGAATTAGGCTCCCAATCCTGCACCTGCCGCAGGTCGCATCTGTTCTGTGTGGCTTCGGGTTATAAAAAGACAAGCCGTTCAAGGCTGAGAGGGAGTCGACCGGAAAGCCCTGGCCTGAGACCTCAGCTCCGGGTCCTGTGTGTTTTAGGGCCCAGAACCACCTTCTGGTGGTGCCGTCTCTATTTCACTGATATGGCAGCTGTTTCCCAGGAGGCACCGCCTTCTAAGACAAACCCAGCGGCCATTTCTGTAGCAGGAGGCCATGCGATGTGTCCCTGCACAGAAGATGCCAGGCCGGCTTATCCCCAGAGGGGCAGGAAGGCGGGGAGTGGCCGCGTTTACTGAGAGTGCCACAGCGCTGACTCGATGCTCTGAGTCCCATTTTGGTGTGTCGGAGAGTCTGTTGAAGCAGGAGGGGCATTACGGGCGAAAGGCCGAGGAGGCGAAATCGGGTTTTTCACACTGGAGTTGCCGCTGCTCAGACAGTGGGAACAGACGCTGAAGGGATTTATCATCCACCTGCCACGAAGACAGACCCTCCTTTGGATAAGGGGGTGCTCCAGGACTGGCCTGTGACCGCAGGCGGCAGCGCGTTTCATCCCAGATAGCGGAACTATTGACTGACTAATGCTCAGAGCTGTGTAGCCCCGAGTGAACATTCCAGAGCACAAGCTGCCCTTGACTCATCAGTGGACTCTTCGTCCATGACCAGAGGGGTCTGCGGGTATGAGACATCCCCCACTCCAGCCACCGCCCCACGGCTCAGTCTGAGACGAGCCAAGGGCTGAACGCAGATAAGCCACGGTGGGTGTGGAAACAAAGCAGAAAGACTGGTAGCAAACGACACGGCGTCACAGCCATCGCACCTGAAGCAGCTCTACTTCACTGTCTTGGGGGACCGGAGCCTGGAGCCTGCACGTTTGTGAACGACTTTTCTGCGCTTAGACAGGCAGATCAAAGCCAGCTTTCTGAAACTGTGCACCTGCGTTGGGAGATGACTGCAGGGAGAGGGCGTACAAGGCGACCCCGAGGCAGAATGGCCCGGTTGCTACAAGGCTGTTGACATGGTGACAAGAGCGCTGGAGGAGGAGTGACAAGCTGTCAGCGGTTCTTTTCAGGAAGATATATCTAGTGGCAAGAAGAATGAATTGAAGGGGATGGGCGGGGCCGACTCCGGTTTGGTGTGTCAGAAATGTAAAGAGGGTGTGGGTCCTCAAGGAAAACAATGCAGATTTAAGAACGCAAAGCCACGAGGGCACAGCCCAGGGCCTCAGACAGGCCCCTGCGAGGAAGGGGCCTGAAGGTTAAGCTTCGAGGTAAACTACCCCAGGACACATCTCCCCTGTTTACCCTGCCACCCCAGCTAGACACCCAACGAGTCATCCGTAATCCTTCCTCTTACGCCCCCTTCAGGCCCCACATCAAGCCATTTTATTCCCTAAACATGTCTCAAATTTCATTTTTTCCTCATTCTGAATGCTGATACCTCTGTTCTTCCCTTCTTATCACATTCTTGGCCCATGGTCTGCTTTTAATTTTCCCCGGCATGAGAGCACCTTCCAAGTTTTGCTTAAGCTTAGTGAACTATTTCTAATTTCCACTGGGCAGTAGAGGGTGCAGGTTAGGGGCTCAGACACTTACATAAAATGGCTCGAGTCTCTGTCCTTGAGTCATTTGATTAACATCTCTGAGTCTCCGCTTTCTTATCTGCAAATGGTGATAAATACCTACCTTGCGGCCTGCTTCCGAGGCTTCACCGGGATGTCTGTGCACCGTTCCCTGCTCACGGTCAGCACCTAGCCATCACCAGTGAAGGTTCCTCACTGTTTTGTGACAATGCGATCTCAGATAAAGCAGCTGGCACCAACCCAAAGCTGTCGTTGGCCCAGGGGGGAAAAAACAAATATATTAAACAAAAAAGCATTAAATGCTGGGATGATATGCCACATCCCTTCTGGAACGGCTTGTACTACGTGGACCTAGGAAGAACCAGGGGCCAGAAGGAGGACAGCCCGTTTGAGCAGCCCCCGGCCTCACTGGGGCCCCTCGGGTTGGCCTTGAGAGAACCTCTGGGAAGTGCTGAGTCACTGGGCCCCGGGGGTGGGCGGGGCCTGGAGCCCTCTGTGGCAGAAACTTGCAGGGCCCCTGGCCCACCCTGCTCTTCTGACCCTCTTGCGCCGACTTCCTGGTCTCAGCCCTGTTCACAGGTGGGTCTCAGGCCCACCGATCCAGCTGGTGTTTCCCTTCTCTGGCACCGGCTGCCCGACCTCGGTCCTTGACCCGCAGCTCTTGCCCACACCTGGGCCCTTCCACCTGCACAGCGGGGCAGGCCCCGAGCAGGGAAGGTGCTGGCTTACTTCCCAGCTTCCTGGCGCAGGGTCCTCTTTTTTTCAGAGCTCAGTGAGAGCGAGGAGGAAAGCACGCCCGTCAGAGCTGCTTGCTGGTCACGGCGATGGGTAAAGGGGAAGCAAAGGGGCTTTCGGAGGGGTTTTCCAGAAGGTCGGTGGAGCTCAGCTACTTGCCGTTTTCATTTATTCCTCGTCTGATTGGGGCCATCTGAGGGCGCCACCGGCCTGTGAAAGCCGGCCCGCCATCTGTGTGCCGTTAGAAATCCTCCCCCAGCACAGGTACTAGTTCAGTTCGGGGACCTGACCGGACCCTGCTCTGTGCTGCGGGACTGAGCTGAGGGGTGGGCTCTGATTTCGGGCGCCGTGCTGAGTTATGGAGCTGGTCGGTCTACACTAGGGAAGAAACCGCAGGGGACATGCATTTCAGCATCTTCGCTCGCTGGGGAGCCCGCATTGGCAAGAAGACGTGAGGCCTTGAGTGTGCACACCGCTGCCAGCCTCCTGTTCTCTGCTCAGCCCCCTTCCTGTTCCCCTGGTTGCAAAATGCCTGTGGTCAGAAAGGCCCCCTCTGTCCCCACTGCTGCTCTTGCAACCCTGACCACAGCCCCTGCACGTGAGGGGTAGCGGTGTGGCTGGCAGGGCTGAGTGGCAGCCACCATGTCTGCCACTTCCTTCCTGCTGGGTTCCAATCTCTGGCGATGCCCCTCCCTGCCAGGTGCTGCAAGCACCCCTGTCCCTTGGTGGGCACAGCCACAGCTCGGCTGTGCCCCACTCCCCGCCCTGGCCCGGGGCGCTGCAGCCTGCCGGGCGCTTCCTGCCTCGCTGCCTTCCCCCAGAGAGAGGGGCCGCCCTCGGTAGGAGACCGCACCCCCACTCCGCTCCCCCGGGTTCTTGTTTTGAGTCATATTCGTTTGCAGGCTTTTCTTTTTCAGGCCCGGGGTCTGTGTGTTCATGTTAATTCTCCTGGTGGTTAACGAAATGAACTGACACAACTTCATTTATTTAGTATGGTTTCTGTTGCGAGTCCTTCAGGAACAGCAGGGCAGAGTCATGGAAGGAGAACTGCTCATTTTTTTAACTATGATGGGTTATACAAATTATTTATTTTTTATATTTTCTGATTCTAAAAAGTACTGTACCATTATTTTACAAGCTAGGAAAAGTCCAGGACCATTTAAATCACTCAGATAAAAAGCCCAGTAATCCCATCACCCCACGGCAATGACTTGACTCTCCACATTTTCATATATTCCTTCCAATGTTTTTTTCCTACAATTTTCTTTAGGAATAGTAATCGTATTGCTATCAATGGCACCCGTTAGCAAAGAACTGACCCCATGCTGCAGGTGTGTCATACCCGTATAAGCTAGCATTTTCAACAACTTGGAGAGATAGGTGTTGCTGAAATTATGGAAACTGAGTCCCAGGAAGGAGCATTAGTAACTAGTCCGAACAAAGACTGAAATCCACATGTTTGACTCTCAGGGCAAAAGAAGTGGACTCCAGGCTGAAGCCTTTCCATGGATTTTATGGAGAAATGAAATGATGAGAGAGAAAGGGGAGGGGCGCTGCCGGGTTGCGACGCTATTCTTAGCGAGACTCAGGTCTGCCCAGTTTATTGGTACATCCAGCCTACTGAATGCAATTTCTTCATCCGTGCACAGCATTCTTTTTTTTTTTTTTAAATGCTCATCCAAGGATATGTTTACTGATGTTAAGAGAGAGAGGAAGGGGCGGGGGAGAGAAAGAGAGAGAGAGACATTGATGTGAGAGAAACATTGACCGGTTGCCTCCCATATACTCCCTGACTGGGGATTGAACCAGCAACCTAGATATATGTGCCCTGACCAGGAACTGAACCCGCAAACTTTCAGTGTCCAGGATGACGCTGCGACCCACCAAGCCACCCCAGTCATTCTGAAACAGAGGTTTATTCCTCCACGAATCCCAAATATCACTGCTTCCTTATAAGCGGACTCGGAAGCAGCGGAGAGGGAGGCTTTGGAACAGCCGCACGGTGGGAGGTCCGCGCAGAAGAGCCGTGAGCGAATCTTGGGTGGTTTGGGCGCAGTGAACTCGGCAGCAGCCGGGCGATGTTTTGGCTGCCACATCAGCCACCTGCAGATACGTCCGGGCAAGCAGGGGCCAGAGTGACTGGCCAGACATGAATAAATGACAGTGAAGACAGACTTGTGGCTGGAGTTCAGCTAAACACATCTGGGCATAGGTAAAAATACATAGTAAGTGACTCCTGCCCTAGCCCTGCACTGGCTTTGGGGCACGAAGGCACATATGTGTCCCCAAGGGCTCCTTGCTCACAAGGAGCTGCATGCACTGCACAGCTATGCATGTGCGCACACAGCGCGCCCCCCGGGGTGTCTGGCCCGTGGCCGGCGGGCCGCGTGCAACCCAGTATGACTGTGAATGCGGTCCAACATCAAATCGTAAACTCACTTAACACATTGTGAGATTTATTTGTGGTTACGTGTCACGATATATTTGATGTTTGGCCCAGAGAGGCCAAAAGGTTGGCCACCCCTGCCAGGCTGTCTGGAGACCTCAAAAACAACACAAATCCAGTGGCTGCCCTGTGGAGCTGACGGGTCAGTGGGAAAGGTGACAAGGGACAGACATAATCGAGGCAAGTTGTGCAAACCACAGGCAGCCCCACAGTCTGGAATGGAGAGCCGGCTTTACTTTGGGAAGCTCAGGAGTGCGGGTGGGGGGCAGTTAACAGGAAGTCACTTGTTTCCAGTGTTATGGTTCGCTTTTACCTTCCTTTCTCAGTTCATCTTCATATTATTTGTTGAATTTTTAAGGTGTTTCCATTTTTCTGCATCTTTAGCGAAGGGCCACCCCCCTCTCCGACCCGTTTCTTGCCCCATCTAAGAAAAATAGTAACTTGTGTAACCCTTAATAGTTTAAAAAAACTTACTAAGTTTTGACTTACCCTTCCAAGGCTTTTGTTTTTGGCAAAAATAAGCCAACATTCTTCTCTCTCTTCCTTTCTTACACAAAAGATAGTACCCTACCCGTACCTTTTATCTATCTACCCAGTCTTTTTGGCTCTGAGTCTTACTTTTAAGGAGTTTCTTTTTTCCTCTTTTAAAAAACAGCTGCTCTGTTTTCTATTTTCTTTTATTTTTAAAATTTTATTTTATTGATTATGCTATTATAGTTGTCCTGATTTCCTCCCCCCACCCAGCACCCCCCACTCCCACAGGCAGTCCCCGCCTATTTGATTTTATGTAACAAGTCCCTTGTTGATGAATATTTGGGTTGTTTTAATACTTTGTTCTTACAAATATCACAATAAATATTGTGCAATGTTTTGAATTTCCAGAGACCCTTAAACGGAGAATCCCTACCCATCAGGGGCGTGCCAGGGTAACTTTATTAGTGAATCCCAAAGGACGCCCCCTAGAGGCTGCCCACTCTGCTCCTCAGTCCACAGCTTTCCTGGCAGAGGAGAGCCCCAAACATCTTGAGTTTTGCCCATAAGAGAGGTAAGCAATGACATTTTAAAATACTTTTTAATTCACTTTTAATACAAGCAATATGAATACCTTCTGGGATGCGTAAGGTACATTTTAATTTTTAAAAACATTTCTTCTTCTTTGAATGGCCTGTTTGTACCTTCTGTCCAGTTCACTTGTTCATTTTTTTTATGTCCTTTAGAATCAACTTCCCTGAGTCTAGGGAAAAGGCGGCCATTTTTAAGGTGATCACAGTGACTGTGTCTGCCACCGCGGGGGTAGCACATCTCCGCGTGCTGTTGTCCGCCCGAGCGCATGCGCCAGGGTTCCCCGTGGGGCGCCCTGGGCGCTCCTAACCATCCGCACGTTTCTGTATAGTCACTCGGTGAAGCCACAACAGGATGCAGCTGAACGTGGCAGGAGAAAAGCCCGTGATCACGCTGACTGGTCTTCCTTTCAATGCACCATCACCGACCGCAGCTCCCCATAGCCCTGCTGCCCGACCCTCAGCCCCCAGCCGCCCTGCAGAGGGCTAGTCACGCCCTTTCCGTCTGAAGCTGGTACCTTCGAAATAACTAGGAGACGAAATCACACAAATTTCCATTTAGGTGCAAAAGGGAAATCCAGTCTCTCCAGAGCCGACCCCAGGCCTCGGAGAACTGCACGGGAAGAGAGGAGAGGGCAGTGGGGTCTCAGCAGCAGGGGAACCTAATGACGCCCACCTGGCGGTCACGGCCAGCAAGAGAACGGGGACACAGGGCTGAGATCATGAGCTGGGTCATTCTCCTCCACCAGGCCCACCGCCAAGGGGTTGACCTTAGGGCTGGTGTGTGCTCCTTCCTGGTCATTACGGGTGGACTGGGGGTCCCCTCATCACCCCGTGAAGGTCTAGGGGAGGAGTGAGGGCTTCGTGTCCAGGCCCAAGGCCTCTTCTGAACCCCGCGCTGATGGCAGGGTTACAGAGCTGACTGTCCCCGGGGGGAAACAAAGCAAACACCAGGCAGTTAATAACCCAACAGAACGTATTTACAAAAATGCCCTTGTGTTTACACACTGATAGATCTGCTAAATGACCCAGGAGAGACCCATCAGAATGTTACAGTATGTAATCAGGTGTTAATAGTAGGAGCCAGGTGTCACCAGGAGACGTGCCTGAGAACGGAGAGATCTCACGAGCTGGCGCCTTCAGGTCACGGGATCCTGATGAGAAGCGGGGTCTCAAGCAAGGTGTTTATCTGCGGCATAAAGACTGTGTGGAGGAGGAAGACACTTTCTTTTATCCATCCAGGTTCTTCCTGCTGGTCTCCGTCAAATCAACCTGAGACAGGTGGACGAGAGAAAGTGACCGAATTTAACTACAGCCATCCAGGTGGGGACCCCACATGCATGAGAGACACAGAGAGAAAGCTATGGCGAGGCCCCGACATTCTGAGCCCAAGGATGAGGTAAGAAGGCCCCTGGGCCTTCAGGGATGAGGGGAGCCACTCTCAGAACGATAAGAAGAGCAGATGTTCAGTAATTAGATGTTTACTTTGCCCTAGAGAGAGGTTATAGTTATTTCTGGTGATAAGGCTTATGGGCAAAGTCTCTAATTTAAATTCTTTCTAAGGGAGTGGTAAAGGTTTCTCATGTCTTGTGTCTTAATTGTCTTCAGCTCAGAATAATTTCCATGCCACAGTGGAATAGCTGGGGGAGGTCTGTTCTGAACCCCTTCCATTGTTAGGGAGGCTTTTGCCAAGTGGCCCCCCAAATTAGCAGGGCATCGGTGACCATAAGGTATCTGGCAGGCACGTTTCTTAGGAAGGTCTCAATTTAGCCAGCAGAGGGCAAGAGAACACAGAGACCGTTCCAGGATTGACGGTCTTAGGGGTGTGTGAGATACCAGGCCTGCAAAATTAACAATAAAAACCGTCACGAGTGTGGCTCTTCCGACGGACTGTGCTTGAAACTGCACGTCTCAGGCAGAGACTGGAGACTGTGAACGTTGCAAAACTCTTGCTATTTTATAAAAGGTCAGAATTTCTTCAAGTGGTAGCTGTGTTTCTCTTACAGATCCCTAAATGCTTGAGAAAAGTGTGGGAATATGCCTGGACAAGGTAACCTAACAGTTTAACAGACACTTGTATTTGAAGAGCCCACGGAAATAAAGCCTCTGAAACTTTAATGTATATGAACGTATATATGCAGTTTTATATATGAACACATATAGCAGTGATTAATTTTATAAATCTCAGAAAGATTTTTTCAGAGAATGTGATGTTACCAGAAATATAACATGCAAAGACATTTGACAAATGGACTAACAAATGTCAGCGCGTCATTGTTTTCTGTAAACCAACCCGGACTCCGCTGGCCCTGCGAGGACGGACATGGTGGGGGGAGGGGAGGTAGCGGCAGGAGCGGGCTCAGACTTCAGCTCCGGCCCCTCAGCGCCCCCTGTCCGGCTGCTCACCCCACCCCCACCCGACTGCAAAAAGGAAACTTACTGTTCAAACGAGGCCTCAAGCCCGCAGACAGAGCAACTGCAGGAAGGTCCCCTGCAGGTGTTTAAAATGAGCTGTTCACGCACCAAATCCGGGGCGTGGCATAGAGTATAAGACGTGCTGGCCCGGCAGTCCGGAAGCCCGGGTTCTGCGTGAACCATGGCTCCTTCTGGTGCGTGGTATTTTCCATCTACAAAGTAAAGGCGTGAGGCTTGGCCATCTCACGGATCCCTGCCAGCCCATTGGTCCTAAGACTCTGTTCATTCGTCCCTATCTTGCAGTTCTTCATCTTGGTCAACACGGGGCCTCATAACAGAGTAGGATGCTGGTCTCTGCTCAAGAAAACACAGTTGCCCCTCGGTATCTGCGAGGGGATTGGTTCTGGGACCCCCACAGACACCAATATCCGAGGATGCTCAAGCCCCTTATATGAGGTGGTGTTGTATTTGCAGATATCCTACACACATCCTCCCATATGCTTTAAATCATATCTAGATCACTCATAGCACTCGTACACTGTAAATGTTATGTAAATAGTTGTCACACCGCATTGTTTAGGGAGTAATGACAAGAAAAAAGCCTGGACATGTTCAGGAGCGATGGAACCTAACTACACGATACACGTCAGCAACAATGTGACTGTAAAAAAAATGTTTTTGACCTGAGAATGTGGAAGCTGTAGATGCGGAGGGCTGACTGTGTGTCAGGTAAGAAAGAACTCTCGAAAACTCAGAGAAAATTAATCTCTTCCAGTAGAATGCTATACCTGAAAGTGGGATATAAGAAAATTATTTTACTTTGTGTGCTGGTGCGGAGGATTTCGTGCCATTCAAACCTGCAGGTTAGCGGCCAGCGTCAGGATGGAAACACAGGCAGCTGTGACTCAGCCCTGAGCCTTGCTGACCTGTAAGCCATATGGCTCTTACGTCCTTGGGTAGTCACAGCAGCAGCTCGGAGAACGGACAGAGGGCAGGACGGCCAGCTCTGATGCCGCTCTGGGGGATGGCGTGAAGACACGTCACCTCCTACCCAGACCTGAGACTGTCTGTGGCGCTGAAATGCATTCAGCTCTAAGTAATGGAATATTCAAGCACAGAAGCAGAAACCACAAGGAACAAGAGGTTCAGAGGTAGGCTTTTCCAGGGGTGGTCAGCAGGTCAGCAGTGTCACCTGCAGAATAACACCTGATGCTTACCTGCTGGGTCCCAGGCAGCCCAGCCTCTCATACCAGCTCCATCAGCCAGCTGGGGTGAGGCGAATGGAAGTCTTCTCCTGCAGCTTGGGCTCTTATCAGGGAGGAAAACATTTCCGCCAGCTGACTGGCTCTTATATTTCATAGGTCACAACTAGGTCACATTTATTTCTCACAGCTCTGGAGGCTGGGAAGTTTAACAAGGTGTCAGCCAAATGCAAAAGTCCTCAACCGAACAGTAGCAAACCAAATACAACAGCATAGTAAAAGGATCACACACCACGATCAAGAGGGATTTATCCCCGGGATACAAGGATGGGTCAACCTACCCAGATCAATGTGATATGCCACATCAACAAAATTAAGGATAAAAATCATGATGGTCTCAAAAGATCCGAAAAAACTAGTGCTTTTATAAGGGCACTAATCCCCTTCATGAGGGCTGCACCCTCGTGACCTAATTACCTCCCAAAGACCTCACGCTAAATACCATCACACTGGGGACTAGAGCTTCAACATATGGATTTGGGGTGGGGGTACAGGCATTCAGCATGTACCAACAGAGTTTTAATATATTTTGTTTTCGGCTTTATTGCTCAGCTTACTGCGTTTCTCTTGCCCTTCTGCTGAAAGGAGCCTCCGTGTTGAATAAGCAGCCAGATTATTCCCAGGGAGGTGATCGGAGACATTTGCTTGAGAAGACTTTCTTGGCAGACAGACAAAATGCATCCTTGATGGTTTTGCATCCTCCCGACAGAGGGCAGCACTGTACTGCTCCCTCCCTCCTGGGGCCAGAAGCGTCCCACGTTGTCCAATTCATTTCTTCTTTCTGAAATGTATCACACAGTTCATTCCGGGCTCCCATCTGTTCAAGAATTTACAGCCAGAACGGTAGACAAAGGGATGGTAATTGAATGCTGATCAAATGTCATAACTATTGTGCATAAAGAACCTGTGTGTTTTTTTTCAAACAACAACTCCAGTTTTACTGGAGAGGTGTGCCCCTGTGCGTGAAGCCTATTTTGCAACTCGTCAAATCTTCCATCTATGAGCAACTTCTTATATTCTCTCCTAGAAGCCATTCAGCGGCCTCGTTCTACCTTTTTGAATGCTCAGTAATGCAATACACTAAGATGAGTGGTCTGCAAATTTGGGTAACCTATTTTTAACTTTACGTGGTGATTTTTACCTCCTTATAACAACTTAATGATGAGTAAGGATCATTGTTTGCAAAAGTTGCTTATCTCACAAAGCACATGTGCTATGCCTCCCGTTAGACCCTGCAGAGCTCTGTCTGAAGGTCACCTTCTCTGGCAGAGAGCTTTAAAAAACACAACAAGGATGTGGCTTGACTATCAAGGTCATCTAATGAGATAAAGACTCGCTCTGGGTGAAGGCGGAGATAACTCACCCAGAGCGTGGCAGCACTGCCGGGCCCAGACTGGCAGGACGGCCACAGTGTTTACAGGGCGATTGCTAAGATAATTGTTAAAACTTAGAAATGCAGAATCGTCTCCCACAGGGACGCTTTTTTCTCTATCATGTGAGATACGTTCTCTGAAGGTGCGATTCATGAGTGGCCAGACACAAAAGGTGTAAGACACTTGTCACTATTTCTAGTATATAAGCAATAAGGCAAAAAATATATACGTGCACGCGTGCACACACACAAACACATATGTATTTGAGGCAGCGGAGTGTCCTCCTGTCACCCAGCTTCCTCTTCAGTCCACGGGACACTGCTTGACTTCAACGAGAGTTCATCTATATCTCAGTTTTAAAAAATTCGTTCAGCAAGTCTGAAATTACAAAACAGAGGAACAAATACCCCACTGTTCTCGTGATCAGATTACAGGAGTTCTTCGGGCTGCAGCTTCCAGCCCTGGGGAACCTCCAGCTCCCCTGCCGGACCCCTCCGCTTCCACAGACGGGGGGCTCCCTGGTTCCGGGGGAAGGCGACTGCGGAGGGCTCCCGGGGCCTGTGTCAGTGTCTGCAAGGTGAGGGCGGGAAGCAGCTTCTTCACTGAAGCGTAACAGGCACGCAGAAATCATAAAAGTATCAAGAGAGCCGCTCGGTGAAGCACTACCAGCAAGGAGGCCGACCAAAGAGACCTCCAGTGAGGTGCTGTCAGCCTCCAGGGAAAGGTTTCTGGGGGGAGGGAGAGGCCAGTGCGGGGACTGACCTGTGTCCCCCAGAGTTTGAAGAACGTAGAAATCGGAAGGGTGTGAGGTGGGGGATGGGGTAGAGCTACCAGAGCCAGAGGAGAAGGATGAGGAAAGCAAGGGGCACTGTTACTAACGTGGGCCACGGTGACATCACAGGGACCCCAAAAGCACATCTGCTGGGGTGAGGAGAATGCAGCAAGGACTCTGGAACGGGGCCTAACAGGGAGTGGAAGAAATCAGGGAGAAATTAGAGCACTTGAGCCAGAAAGCAGTGAAGCAGAAGGCCCTCGAAGGGCTGGGGGCGGGGCGGTGTCCTCAGAAATGCCCCAGGAGAGAAAACCCAGCGCATGGACCGTCCCATATCGAAGGGCCTTTGCAACCCAGGACAGAGTGCCAGTGGCACAGGTATGGGGCAGGACGCTCTCCCAGCCACCCTCTTCCACGGCCAGACCCCAGAGGGGGCGGCCAGAGAAAGGACAGACTCGCCGCCCCGCTGCTCGGGGGACGCAGGCCGGGCCTGGGCTCAGCGCAGAAGGCGGGCGCAGGGTAGGGGGGGTCCTTGGACCTCAGCGGGACTGGGGTTTTTAGTACCTGAAAACAACACTTTTCTAATAACTAAAGAGACCAGAAACAGATGGCGCTTACCCAAGATGTCCACAGATCCCAAAGAAAATACCACAAGGCGTGTTGGGGGGCTGCTCATTTCATGAACTGGTTACATCGGCCTGAACGTCTGTGGCCAGTGCCTGAAAAAGGTCGCCGAGCTCTGGGCAGGTTGTGCGGCAGCCTGGGCGCGTCCAGACTCTTGGGTGGGGTTTGGGGTGGGATTTGGGGTGGGATGGAGAAGCCTTTTAGTTAAGGTCGGAGGGTAAGAGCAGGGGCACGGTTCTCCCTGGAGCTGTGACACCAGACCGAGTGAAATGTCAGCCTGGGCACTTGAGCAGTCTTAAGAGGAGATAAAAGTATTCACTGAGTGTAGTCCAGGTTTTCTCCAGAAGCTTCTTAAGTAGAAACAGTCTGCTTCCCCAGTTATCACTTACCCAGCTGGATCTGTCACCACGCCTGGGGTCAAATGTGTCACTGTAGGGGCATCACCTGCAGAGGCCTGTGGCCTGGAAGTAGGACAAGACTCATGAACAGCAGAGGCAGGCGGCTCGAAGCCCTGAAAAAGGAGCAAGTGGAAGGGACTCACGGTGGCTGTCATTATGTGAGTCTCTGGAGGTCGCACCAGCCACTGTGTGTGTGGTGGAGGGTGGAGAGCTCTGTCTTAGGAACCTCGATCTCCAAATGGCTCCTGGGGACCTTTCAGGAGATGGTCACCCTAAGACCTGATGGTGTGGCCAGTCCCTCCCTGTCCCTTCAAACGCCCAGTGCCAAGGAAGGAAGGGGTCCTCGTGGTGGACTGAGAAGCAGGAGAGGATGGGGCTGGGTGTCTCCCTCTGGCCTCGCTCTGCTTGGTCTGCATCTCCAGGAGGAAGAATGATCAGAATTGACTTCTGGTGAGGGCGGGGGATGCGAGGGGCTCCGGCTTCAAATGCACAGTGAGGCCAGAGCAGCAGAAAGAGCTCTTCGCGAACCCCAACAGGCCAAATAGAGCTCCCTCGGATGCTACCAAGTTATTTTCAAGGGCCCCGCTCATGTTCCCTGTTGATATCACCAACTTGGAATTCCAAAGGGATACAGGGGCTCCTGGTTCCAGGACGCCCCGGCCTTCGGGGTTCGGGGCGGGCAGGGGCTGGGCAGACTGCAGGCCGGAGAGAAGGGAGCGCTGCTCTTCTCGCCAGGCCCCCGCCCATCCTCAGGATGGTGCTACTGCGACCTGCGGGATGTGATTTTCAAACAGCAGATAACAAGGCCAAAGCTGGTTGGTCAGGTCACATCTTACATCTCACCTTCGTCTAAGAGCTCTTTCGTCCCCCTCCTTGCCCTTGCCTTTCACAGCATCCGTGGCGTATCTCAAGAGCAGCCATGAGAAATAAGCTCGGTGGAGGTGGCTTACAGGAATCATTTTACAAGCCACCCGGTGGAGTTACGGCGGGGGCTGAGAACACACCAGCCGCCCCCATCTAATCCTGGTCCTTTGGGGGCCAGGATGACCTAGCACCATTATCACAGGACCCCCCCTGCTATTTTATTTAAAAAAATTTGTAGTGGTGATGAGTTTAAACGGAGTCCCTCAACACTCTCCTAACGGGCGCATTTCAAAAGGGAGCCGGCCCAAACCGAAGTGTAATCAGTCCAAGGAGTGGAACAAAGACACGTGGATCGGGAAACAATAATTACGTGCATAAATAACATTTATTGAGTGCTGGTGCGCGCCAGACGCCGTTCCGGTGTTTCATCCACATGCCTCATCTCACTTAATCATCACCGCAGCCCAATGCGATAAGCGTCATTATCCCTCTTGGCTGCGGGGAGGTTAGCGACTGTTCCAAAGCCAAACGGCTTGTCAGGGCTGCCCCCTGGAAGCCGCCCAGCTTGGCCTGTTACTTTGTTTTCATTCTCACAATAATATCACAGTTCCATGTCCCAACAAGAGCACTTTCTGGACAGAACCCATCTGCTCCAGTATATGCACTTCTAGCGTTTCCCCAAACACCTGCACCGCCTGCCAAGCAGTTGGCCTTTCGGAAGCTGTTTAACGGAGCCAGGTGGGTCTGAGTCTGTGCACATCTTGAGAAGGAGATCAAGGTTTCCAGTTACTACGTCTGCGCCTGCACTGCTCGGTGTGACATCTTAAAGCGACAGTTGAAACTGTGTCTTAAGAGCAGGTCAGGCCTGGCTGGGCAGCTCAGCCAGTTAGAGCGTCATCCCGTTATGCCGGGGTCTGCGGTTGGATCCATGGTCAGGACACAAGAGTCACCCAGTGAACGTGTCAGTAATGGAACAAGAAGTTGGTGTTTCCTTCTCTCTTCCTTTCTCTTTATAAAAGCAGGCAGTCGAAAAATCAACTAATAAATTCATAAATAAGTGGAACAACAAGTCAGTATTTCTCTCTCTAGCTCTCCCTTCCTCTCTCCCTAAAATCAATAAAAACAAATTTGAAGAGTGGGTCAGTTAGGTGATTTTTCTCTTTAAGACAAATGAAAAGTCCAGGTACAGCCGTTATGTGCTGCAGTCAAGTTCACTGGCAAACTTCCCCTGAGGATGACTGTGTACTTTCCCTGCCGTGTGACACCCACTCGTCATCGCTGGTTTTGAAATTGGCTACATTTGCACCCATACCATCCCCGTCTCTTGGCTCCATCCCCTGAGACTTTGTCCCTCCTTCTGAGCGGGGGACCCAGGCTGGCCAGGGGAAGGGGTGTGGGCACAGCTTTAAATCAATGGGGACAAGTTACAGTTAAGAGTCTCATTTCCGAAACAGTGGGCTGGGCCTAGAGAACGGGCCGCGGGGCCAGGCGGCCGCACCTGGGTCAGGGGGTGGGGCAGGTCCGGCCGGAGAGAGACAGACACTCCGCTGGCCCTGGGGTCTGTGCGGCCAGAGACAGAGGAAAACTGAAAAGTTTTTACTCTTGTTTCAAACGTTCCATTCAAATGAAAGGGCAAAATGCTAGTTACAATGAATGATGATCAAAATTTGTTGTAGTAAAAAAAAAAAGAAAAAGAGCATAAAATATACAATCTTACCAGTGGAGTGAGTAATATTGTTCCCTACGAGGGTGGGCAAAAGGAGGCTTACAGAGTGTTTATCCTTGTCTTATTCTGTATTAGTTGTTGCATTAAAACTGTAAGTCTACTTTTGCTCTCCCCTGGATGTGTTCCTCGTTGAGCTGAGCGAGAGGCCTCCAGGGCGCTGCCATCTTGCAACACTGAATCTCTCTCCCCATTCAACACCCCCCAAGGAGGTTAGGGAAAAAGTGGCCATTGTGAGGAGAGAAATGGAAGAGATCGAAAAGGTCCAAATGCGACTCGTAGAGATGAAAAATACAATGCCCAGAAGGAAGGGACACCCGATGGGATTCATAACAGCTACGAGGCTACAGAAGACAAGATCCCAGAACTGGAAGAAAGAGCAGTGAAAACATCTGTGGTAGGCAGAACTCTGAGATGTCCCCCAACCAGTCCTGTGCCCCTCGGGCACCCCTCCCCATAACCTGCAGGACTCTGAACACGGCGGTTCCCACTCTGGTGATTACATGATGTTAGATGACACCGGCTGTGCTGAGGGAGCGGTTATCTGTGTGGCCAGACCTAAGCACCGAGTCCTTTCCGGGCAGCGAGCAGGTGTCTCCGACCGCAGAGACAAAGCCAGGGATGGAGAGCGAGAGGCGCAGTCAAAGCCCTGCTGCGACCTTGGTGATAGAGGAGACCACGGGGTAAGGAAGGGGAGCGGCCTCCTAATTGAGAGGCAGCAAGGAAATGGGGACCCCCCTTCCATAGCCGCAAGAACATAAATTTTGTCAACAACCAGTGGATGTGGGAGAAGACGCTGAGCCCCAGAGAAGACCCTCGCCTTAGCCAGCACCTTGATTTCTGCCCGGCGACAGCGAGAGGAGAATGTCTCGACACACGATGCCTGGCTTTGGACTCACAGCACAGCCCATTAATAACTGGCTGCTAGTTTTAAGCCTCAAAGTTTGGGGTAATTGGTTACACAGCAATAGAAAAGCCCCCATGCAGCACCGAGAGAAAAAAGGCTACCATACAAGCACACCATCAGTCGCCCGGCAGTCGCGAGGTATCTAACGTGTAACTGGAGGCCCAGGAAAAGTGTGGGCAGCTGGGTAGATATAACAGCCAAAGTTTGTTCCAGGTTTGATGAAAACTATAATCCCACAGACACGAGAGTTTCAGAAAACTCCAAGCTGAGTGCACATGAAGAAGACCACACCGGGACAAATTATGAAACGTTATGGTCACCCCCCAAAAGATAAGGATGACAGCGTACCCCTCAGCAGAGCCATGCAGATCAGGAGAACTGGAGCAATATCTTTAAAGTGCTGAGGGAAAAGACTTTCGAGCTAGCATGCTTCACTCAAAGAAAATATCAGACAAACAAAAGCTGAGAAAATTCACTGCTAGCAGGTCTGCACTAAAAGAAATACCAGATGAAGCCCTTTGGGCATAAAGAAAATGATACTGGTTGGTTTCATTGTAGCGTAGTTCCTGCTAATTGATATGAACTCCTAGAGATTGAAGTCACGAACACACACATTTATCTTTCGTTTTAGGAAGCATACATAACATTAGCCCAGTCATGCCAAATTCTTACCATGTACAATTTACTTTTCTGTTCATTAATAAAAAATGGGAGGAGTACAAATTAGTTTACTATTCAATTTAGCGAAAGAGAATTTACTCCATGAAATACATTGAACCTACACAAAATATGTAGATTTTACAGGCTTAGTGCCAGCAAATAGATCCTAAAACTTGACCTCCTATCAAACAGTTTCTTGGAGAGTATCAGCAGGTTCCTAATCTCATGGAGTCTCATCTCATTCACAAATATCTAGTATTAGCCACTATGTTTAAAAATTTTAATTTAATTCAATGATTAGTATTCAAGACCATCTGCCAAACGATTATTTCGAAAATAGAAAACCCCAGTGCCCTTGTCATAGAAAGCTTCTAGGATGACCTCTAGTGAGTCCCAGCATCCGGTTTTCATGCCCTTTTTACTCCCTGCGCTTGAGTGCAGGCTGGGCTCATTGGCTCACTCACATGAAGAGACTATGGCCCAAGTGCAAACATGTTACTTTAGAGATTAAATTAAGAAAAAACTGACTTCTCTTTGGGGTTCTCTCTCTCTCTCTCTCTCTCTGCCTGTGTGTCTCTGTCTCTCTCTTTCTGCCTCTGTCTCTCTGTCGGACTGTCTCATCTCTCATCCTTTGCTCTATGGAAAGGCAACTGGTATGTCATGAGGCCCCCTGTGTCAAAGCCCAATTGCAAGGGATTGAGGCCTGTCACCACCCATGTGCCTGAGCTCTGCAGAGTCCCCAGTGTGACCCCTGTTGAGCTATCAGATGAGGCCACAGCCACAGTTGACAGCTTGATGGCAGCCTCCTGAGAGCCGAGAGGCACAGGCCCCCAACAGAGCTGTGCGTGGACTCCTGGCCACCAGGGACTCCTTTAAGCCTCTGTGGCCGGAGCGGTTTGTTACGCAGCAGTGGGCAGCCAGTCCAGCTGTTATCCAGCAGCCTAAATAGCTTATTTCGGAAGGAATCCTGCACACCCTTTCTATGCACTATGGGGGGAAAGAATTCTCCTGGCTGCTTTGCGGACCATGGTGTTTTCCTGGGTCGGCAAACCAGCCACACGTGGCAACCTACCATGGGGAGATTCAAAATCTGCAACCATTTGGCACCACGATATATTTAAGTACTGTCACCAAGGAGGATAGAGTTTACCAGGAACCAGAGTAAAACGTCCATTACCCAGCTCTTGTTACTGTTTTATAATCTTAGAGAAAAAGTGTCCCAGGGAGATGCCTTTAATTGCTGGTGCTAGGTTCAAGTTAAACAACTTTCTACCCATGCAAATGGGTAGAATTACATGATGACTCACTAATTCTCCCACTGAACAGGGCTGCAATAGCCCTTGGCCCTCCGGCTAAGAGAGCACCTTTGGGGCTAATAGCCTAGGGCCCCCTGGGGCCTCAGAATTGTATCAGACTAATACACAGGACTCCTGCTGTCTAATAATAACATCTGGGCTGGAGACAGGGGAGAAAGAAGATAAAATAACATGGGTAGAGCAGCTTAGAGCTTATAATATCATTTGTCATTCACTGTTTCATTTGTTTCTCACAAAAAATCGTGTGTGCTAGATGCTATTTTTATTATACGCCCCCTTTACCCTGCTCCATGCTTTGTTGTATGCCTAGGACAGGGTTTGTAAACTCCAGAATTCAAGGAAAATTCGTCATGGAATAATCAATGATCCCTTAAACCATGAAATGCCTGCATAAAAGGTAAATAGATCCATCATGATGAGAAAAATTCTGCTACCCTACCACCTTCCCAACCTACCCTTGGCTGGACTTAGAAATTGTTTCTACTCCACATTGCTTAAGCCTTTTTTTTTCCCCCTGCAATTGCTTTACTCTGGCTTAATGAGCCAAATTCTTTGAGCCAACGACTACCTTCCCCACCAGCCCCATAAACAAAATTGACGGTGTTTGTTACGGGAAAAGGCAGCCCAATGGCACGGTGATGGCTGCCTGCTGTGGAATGTTCATCTCCTGCCGAAATTTACGGCCCCATTCACCACCGCATCATATGCTGGAAAAAGAGGCAACGGGTAGTTTATTCCTGCCTAGAAATTGATGTGCAGCCAGGGGTAACATGTGCACATTCACATCTGCCTGAAGCAGAGTGTAAATGTCCCCATGAATCAAAGATCCTCTAGGACCTTAAATCACAAAAAGTCAGAATGAGCTGCAAGAAGCCGACTTTTGCCTGAGGCCACACTCTGCTGAAATGCGTGTCCATAGGTCCTTTTGACTCTCATGTCGTAAGATTTGTGTACCAGCTGATTGGTGGGGTCCTGCTAAGCTGTGCTAAGTGTGTGCTGGATCCTTGACATTGTCTGAGATTTTTCACTGTGCTTTGGGGTCAGGAGACATAGTTACATGGAAAGCAATTACAGTGTGGCTGTGGCCGCCAAGGGGTCATCAAAATCACTTAAGAGCAAATATTTGAACAAAAAAGAAAACAGGTTCCAAAATAACATGTTTGGAAAAGAGCATGAGTATTGTCCCAGTTTCCACTCTCCTTTATGTTAGAGCTCCTGATTTTAAGCCAGGCACATGGCCCTCTAAAATGAAGATATTTCTCAGGGGTTTACCAGTAGATATGGTCATATGTCTAAGTTCTGGCCAATGAGATAAAAGCAGAGGTATTACATGGCCCATCTGGGAAATGTCCTGTTGGCTGGAATTCAGACAAGATGGCTGGAGCCCAAGCAGCCACACTGAACCATGAGGTCAAACTTGTGTATACTGTGGAGGGTGTGTGTAGTAACAGAGTGGAGCCTTGATCCCTGACACTGTGCGTGCCATCTATACCAGCTGCGAACTATCTCCAAACTTCATGTACATGACAGGGAAATAAATTGCTATCTTGTTTATGTCACTACCATTTTGGATTTTCATCACTCAGAGCAGAAATAATCTTGCAGGAATCAAAGCAAGAATACTGGTATCTCATTTTAATAAAATTATGTAAGTGTATACACATACTTGGATGTTTCAGTGTTGGGTGCAGCCACCCAGCATCCATCCTCCCATTTTAATACCATTCTGATTTCCCTTCAGCGAACTGCCCCTATCTCATAGCAAAATAAAGAAGGAATTCTTATTGGTGCATACTTTGACTATAAACACTTTCCGAAGACTTGTTCCCTAAGACTCTGGAGAAGCAGTAGCCTTGTATATGTGAATGTGGAGAAGGACACACCAGCATCTCCGGCGTCTGTCTGAGGACGCGGGGGCTTTGGGCTTCCACACACTGCAGGAGGCAGTGCGGCCCCTTTGGAGGGCGATTTAGTGAGCAAACTTCAGAAGACTTCAACCCAATGATGTCAGCTCTTCGAATTCATCCTTAGAAAATAATTAGAGACACACACAAAACGTATGCACAAAGATGTTCATCACAGTGTTATTGATAAAGGCAATTACTGAAGGATTTAAAGCATCTTTAATCTTTAATTAAAGATTAAATCTTTAAATGTTCTTTTTTGTTCTGGTCAATATTTTCCAAATCTTCTATGATTCCTTTATGTCATTTAAGCAA
>PVJD01005299.1:0-118331 GCA_004026545.1 Mormoops blainvillei | reverse complement strand
GCTGCTGCTCTGACGCGGGGGAGCCCGGCACAGGCTGCGCTGCATCAGAACGACGGCGAGGCACCCCGGGCACCGCCCTTTTAGTCACGGATGAAGCATGTGTACACATACCCTTGACCACTTTCCTCAGCCAGTCCGCCCTGTTAGAGCCCCCAGAAGAGAAATCCCGTAAACATTACAAAGTAGTGCAAGTTGTCGAGCTGGGCAGGCAACAAGCTTTGGTCTTTGAGCCCTTTAAAAACAATGGGCCAGACCACGTATCTACCAATCCCTGGGGCTGAGGGCCTCGTACCTGCTGGTGATACGATCTCATGCCGGAGCACATGGCACAGAGCGCGGGAGACAGCGTGGACGCCCACAGAGAAGGACAGGTGTTAGCAGAGGTCAGTCACTGGCTTCAGTGCTGCCTGGTGGAGTCTGCCACCCACAGCCACCGAAACCACATGAGCCTCCTCAGGCTTCACCGCAGAGGCAGGCAGAGCCATTTAAGCTCCAAGTGTATGAACTGGGGCTTGACCGAGCAAGCCGAAAACAGGACAGCAGTCAGACAGCCAAAGCGACATGCACCACAGCTATAGCTAGAGCCACACCAGTCCCGTAACTTGAAAAAGTGTTAGAAATGAAAGCATCAACGCTTAAAATGAGCCACAGCCATGGACAGCTGGGCCGTTCTCCATGCCTGCAGCAGGAAGAGGGCTCGCACCGTAGCCTGGCGCTCGGTGTCCCCCAGGGGAAGGGCAGCTTACCTCTCAACAGGAAGATACTGGGAGAAGGGAGAACACCCACCAAGTCAAGGGCACTGCCGTTACGTGTTGGTAGATATGGAGTGGGGTACTAGGAGCTGAGGAGCATTCTAGAAAAATGACTCCTTCCACAGCCTCACATATACTTCAGCAGCTCAAGTGGCAGAAACAGGCAAAGGCAAGGAAATGGGCGTCGGCCCTGCGGGGTTAGTGAGGCGTACACTCCGGGAAACAACCACGCAGGCCAAGAACCTCATGGGAAGCAGCACACAGCTGGGGCGCCCTCCCCAGGGCACGGGCCGCTCTTTCCAGCACATGGGGGGCCTCTGCTGTGACCGTTGGGGACAGTGAGAGTTTTCTGTTGTGAATTTATACAAAAACTGCCTGATTCTAGTAGGGCTGAGAATCCAATTCAAGTCTGAACACGTTTTCTCGTTAATCAGCAGGTTAGAATGTTGGGAACTCCAGCCAGACATTTATTACTTACGCGGTCTTTCTGCTTCCTTTGTAAAAAGGGCAATGCAGCCGAAGGTTATGGGTTAGTGCGGCCCTTTGCCCAGGTGGGAATGAAGCCAGCAGACGACAGAGCGATTGGAAAAAAGGACATGAGACATGCAGGGGTTGCCACACAGACCTGAAGCCCAACAGTGGAGCTGTCAGAGGGGGACAGATCCTTCTAAAAACAGAGAATTAAGACAATTACCAAGAACTCCACCAAGAGAGCACCAGGGCAGTGATAAGGAGGCTCGCCCCTGCGGCCAGGGAATGGTATTTCTTTACCAGGAGGGTCCGGGTTCACGTCTAGCTCTGCTGTCAACTTCCCTCCTATACGTGCCCCTGGGCCCACCCCGCCCCGTGCCACAGTCAAGGCAGGAAAGGGATTCTCAGCCCCCAAACACTGTGCTGAAAGCCTGGGTGCCCCCCAGGAGATACCCGCTGCCCCAACTGTGTGCTCCCCAGAGATTGGCAGATGTCAGAAAAGGTCAATTACCGCAAACTCAGAATAGGTGCTGGCAACAGAATTAATGCTGAAGTTGCGCCGGCGGGGGGCCGAGCTGGGGTACCCACCACTCAGCAAGCTGCCGTTGAGGTCCACGTTCTCCTTGTCGGCTCCATGGAGGCCGGCGCGGGTTTTTTTTTTCCCTGAACAGGTGGAAGTGAGGACTGGCTGTGGGGAAAGGAGAGATCGATGTGTCATACTTGTAATGACCACACACCCACAGACACACACACACACACACAGTCTTTTTATTATTCGTGTCTGTAATCCTATATAGCACTTCTGGTGTAAAAAAAACAACAACAAAAACGAACATTTAATAACTGGTAGAACATGCATCTTGAACATCATCTGTAAAATACTTGAACTGAACACATTTAGCACACTCCCCACCTGCCTCCTTCCGTGAGCACCTGACTGTCTAGTGACCCAGCGACAGGGCTGGAGCCACGTGCAGGGCCCGGGCTCAGCAGCAACTGAAGGCCTGGCTTCGAGCTGAGCCGACAGGACAGGCACCTCTCTTCAGCTTCCCAGTCCCATCCCAAGGCTTCCCCATGACACTAGTGGGGCTGAGTGTGACCATTTTCGTCTTTCTCTCATTGGGTTTTTTAGATTAACCAGCTTCCACCTGTCATCTCTCAGCATCTCAGTGACAACTGAATTGAGGGGTCTCAGAAACTGGAACAAGCAGGGGCGGGAAGGGCCCCGGACACAGAGGCAGGAGCAGGCTGGGGACGTGCCTGCGCACAGAGCTTACTAACCTTGCTGCCAGAAGGTGGAAGTCGAGACACCGGGGAGTGGTAGACTGTCCCCCCAAAGGCAGGCCGAATGCTACTGTTGGCCGTGGCATTGGACATGACGGTGGTGTTCAGCTGAGGAGGGGAACAGATCACTCATTCAGGAAATGCACTCAGCCACCTGGCCCTACACACCAAGGAATGGCACGGAAAGCAGTCTACGGAAGCCGCGTTTACGTGAAGAGCTTTGAGGAGACCTGTGAGACGGGTTCAGAGCCTACTTACGTGCAGCTATAAATATGGTATGGCCACATGGCTATACGGTGGTCTGACCGTTCTGTTTCTAAGACTGGACAGACACCTATCACAAGAGCCAGCCATAACACTCCCAGGAGATACGAATGCACAGCTCCAGAGAGACTGACACACAGACAGGCACAGCGGCTGTGCCTGTAATAGCCCCAAACCAGAACCAAGGCAACATCCTCACCGCCAGGTATAGGGGCAGGCAAACCCTGAGTCATACAAGGGGATACTGCTCTATAATAGACAGTAGTGACCTAGTGATATAGGCAACAACATGGATGAACCACTCAAAAATTATGCCAAGTGAAAGAAATTATACTAAATGAAAAAACCATACTTTTGAGTCTATATATATAAAATGCTAGAAAAAAACCTATTACTCAACAGTGACAGAGCGAATCTGTGGCTGCCAGGAGCTGGGGGACGGGGGAACTTGTGGCCGTGGGTATGTTCGCGGTCTGGACTGTGGTGGGAGTTTTTAAGGTGCACACATGTGAAATGTATTAAGTGTATACTTTACATACTGGGTGTCAATAAAGCTTACAAATTTTTTAAAATTAAAAACTCTAGGTGGATTAAAAACCTTAAATGGGATACCAAAACTATTCAAACAAAAGCCAATAAATGAATAGATAAAAATGGAGACATCTATAATACTGTAAATGATGAAAATAAAAAAAAAAGACGAATAAAGATATGGTATATACATACAATGCAACAGGACTCAGCCATAAAAAAAAGAATGAAATCTTGCGACCTGTGACAGCATGCAATGACCGAAAGCGAATTATGCTGAGTGAAATAGGCCAGTCAGAGAAAGATAAATACCAGATCGTTTCACTTATATGGCGGATCTAAAGAACAAAACAGACGAACAAACGAAACAGATTCATAGATACTGAGGGTATTTCGACAGATGAGGCTTCAGGGCTGGGGGAAATGAGGGATTGAGAAGCACAGAACGACAGTCATAGCATAGTCACGGGGTGTCAAGTGCCACAGAGCCAGTGACATGCAATAACTCTGGGTGGTGCCGGTGGGTGCTGGACTTTTGGGGTGATTACTTCTTAAGTTATATAAAGCTTTAATCACTGGGCTGTGCACCTCACACTAACATAATCCTGTACATCAACTGTAATTTAAAAATAAAAGTAATAAATTTTAAAACAGGAGACGTGTGACTGCAGCGCTCGGACAGCAGGACGGTCCCACCGGCACGCTCAGTATCCAGCACAGAGTTCTCAAGCTTTGAATTTAAAAAAGCCTTCCTAAAACTGGGTTTTAGCATTATAAAACATGTTTTTAAAACTTCATCGTACTATTTTCATAGTAAAATCAACCAACAGAGAGCCAGAATAATAAAATGTCAGGAGAACAGAATAAGTAGCTAATAATGAGCATGTAATTGAAGAAAGTTTGACGCTATGAAAAACAAGCCAGCCCCACAACCAGTATAAAGAAGGCAAACAGGCAGAAATCAAAATAATATAATGTGAGCTCTATTTTGTAAACATATATTAAGAGCTATTTAAAAAAGCAAGATGCCCTGGATGGTGTGGCTCAGTGGACTGAGTGCCAGCTCACAAACCAAAAGTTGCCAGTTCTGTTCCCAGTCAGGGCACAGGCCTGGGTTGTGGGCCGGGTCCCCGGCTGGGGGCATGTCAGGCAACTGTGCGATGTACCTCTTCACACATCCATGTTTCCCTCTCTTCCTCCCTTCCCCTCTCTCTAAAAATAAAAATTAAAAAAAAAAAAAGAAACTGAACCCACAACCTTTAAAAAACAAAAGGAAAACACCAATATTCTCAGTGGTTCTCTCAGCATTATAATACAGATGATTTTTAAAAGTTTTGTATGTTATAAAGTGTAAGTAGAGGAAGAAGGAAAATAATGCTCTACTCTCAGATGGATTCAGCTGAAAGTCGAGAGAAACCCTTTCCTGTCTCTGCAGGACAGAAGGGAAGAGACAGCCCTGCGCCCCGGCCCCCACCAGCCCCACTGACAGGTCCACGGACCGCCCCGTTTACCTTGCGCAGCTTCCCCGGTGTGGAGGGTGCCAGGCCTCGCCGCTTGCTGGGTGTTCGGGGGGCACTGCCATACAGCATCTCTGTCTCCGTCTGCTTCTTGTTCTTCAGTTGCTGTGTAAAAATCAGAACACTGATACGCCCCAGGAAGAGAACAGGTGTGGGGTGGGGGCGAGGACAGAAATCTGGTGCCAAGTCTCTACACCACGGGCACTGGCAGAGTCTGGGCTGCTCACGTGACTGCCCTTCCCTCCCCCCAAACTGGGCCCACTTACCCTTTCCTGCTTGGCTCGCTCCTTCTCTAATCGATACATCTCCCACTGTTCGGCCACATACTCCATGAATTTCTGTCCATTTACCACAAACGCCTTTGAATGCTCCTGTTCCCACATTTCGATCTGGGCCTTCAATTCCTCTTCCAGCTGAGACCAGACACAAGAACATGCTACTTACTTCAAACCTTTGGTGTGAAGCCCAAAAGAACTGTTTCCCCCGCCCCAAAATGATTCCTCCTTCCCCAGAGCATCATTAGGCTGGACCCACTTGGGGAAACATCAGGGTAGCAGGAAATCAAAGATGAGGAATGTTGTGGTCACAATACACGTGAAAGTGGGGAAGGCGAGGACCAGCGCGGCCACTGTGGTTTTGGTGCTGAAAGTGACAGGAGCAGAACCTTCAAGAAGCTGTGCACACTGAGAGCAGTACTACATGGGTTCCAGCCTGGAACCTACCTCCTACCAGCGGTGGGAAGGTGGGCAAGTTACTTAAGTTCTCAGTGCCTTAGTTTCCTCAACTGTAACAATAGAAAGCACTTTCAAATAGTTTCTGGCTCTTAGTTCAATAAATGCTATTATGATTACTAACATAGAGAACAGTACTGCCCTGGCTGGGTGGCTCAACTGGTTGGAGCATTGTCCTGTACACTGAAAGGCTGCAGGTTTGATCCCCAGTTGGGACACGTATGGGAGGCAACAGATCGATATTTCTCTCTCCCTTCCTCCTTCTTTCTATAGGTGAGGATTAAAAACAGAATAGTACTTAGGCCCACAGAACTTGCTGAAGAGCTTGCCTTGTGTTTTCAGCTGAACTGCACCCCCAACGCCCCCAACCACCCCGTTCATATGTTGAGGTCCTAACCTCCAGTTCCTGAGAATGTGGTTTTATTTGGACATAGAGATAATTCAGTTAAAATGAGGCCATTAGGGTGGACCCTAACCCAACAGGACTGGAGGGAGCCTTATGAGAAGAGAAAATGTGGCCACAAGACACACACAGAGGGAAGACCATGTGAGACACAGGGAGAAGACAACCATGTACAGGCCTCCAAGGTGACCAGCCCTGCCCAGACCTGAGCTCAGACTTCCGGCCACCAGAGCTGTGAGACAGTGGACGTCTGTGGCGTTCTGTTATGGCCACCCTAGAAAGCTAATGCACCTCGATACTCAGTTGCTTATGCCGGGAAGGCCCAGCGTTACTATCATCCTGGCCAAATCTTTGGAAGAGAAGACAGTTTGGCACAAATGATTCAAAGCAAATACAGAAAAAGTGAAGTACTTTGTAGCCGAGCATCAAAACTCTTCACAACAACGTTACCTTAGGGAGAGTTTTTTGGAGCCTGGCTCGCTGCTTTTCCTCCTTTAGAAGATTTCCTCCGCGATTCGTGAACCGACTCGGATCTGACGCTTTTCTCTGTGAAAACACATGTTAATCAGAGCGAACCCCGGGGCAGGCCGTCGGACGGACCGCTTCTGCGACGACTCCCAGCGCTCGGCCGGAGGTGCACCGTGAACGGGACTCTCAGGTCCGCGCTCCCCCTCCCCATCGGCGGGGAGGGAGGGAGGGAGGAGTGGGTCTGAGCACATCCCCTGGGGCGTAGGAAAACTAGTGTTTCCCTTGTCACCTAAAAAGACGGGCTTCAGTATTTAATGAACAACGTCACTGGCTTCCTTCCTTGGTTTGGAAGTCAAAAGATTTCAAATGTCCCCTACAGGAAAAGGGCAATGTGGAGGGAGACACGGGGAAGGCCTACACTCAGAGAGTTTGGTGGGCACCCCCGCTCGCCCACTCACTTGTGGCCTATTGGGACAACATAGCTTAAATGTGCAATGTTGAAAGTTATAGATCATCTGGTTTTCATTAAATTAACCCTCTCAAAATGGACAAGTAAAAAAATGTAGCCTGTTAGTCTTCTTGTTCCCTTTAATTTTCTTTCCATTTCTATCACTGACACTATTACAGATGTCCCAAATCCCCCCTCCTCCCCACCCCTGCCCCTCCTTCCCTCTGGCTGTCACCACACTGCTGTGTCCCCGTGGGTGATGCATGCATGTTCCCTGGCTCATCCCTTCCCCTTCTCTCATTCAGTGCCCTCCTAGCCCTCTCCCCTCTGATGGCTGTCTGTTCTATGTAACCCTGTCTCTTCTTTTTAACTTTCATTTTTTGCTATTCTGTCATGTACACGGTATATCAGAATAGTCATATGAGCATGGAATTTGTAATAAATTAGGTGTATACACTTAAAATTAGGGGCAGATAATCAGAAAAAAACGAAACACATTGTGACATTTTGGGGGCAAAGCTTGGTCAGGAATTCCATTTGCCTCCCAGCCTGGTCGCCGACCTGTAAACAGTAACTAAAGTGAATGGTGATTACTCTCTTCTGTTTCCTTAGATACAGGCATGTCCACAAGGGTCACTTATTTGGCTCTTTACTGACATTTCCTCCTCGTCCCTCTTGCTTTCCAGGAGAAGTAAGGTGTGGCTGAGGACGGGACACCTGCTCTTAACCAGCTGCAAGGTCACCTACAGCTCTCTCGGCTTCTCGGTCCTCGTTTCCCACCTGTAACGTGAAGAGACTGAACCCGGGACTCCCTGAAGGACACTCCAGGCTCTAACAGGGCCGGCACGGACCCGAGACCGAGCCCACTTCAGGTCTGGGTCTGTGATGCAGCTCCCAGCCCCAAGCTCAACAGTGCTCTGGGAGCTTGTCTGCGCCGTGTCGACCAGAAAGAATTAGGTAAACAAAGGTGTCCCAACACCCAGGCAACTGAAGAAAACAGCAGAGGTTGGAATGGTAGAGAACATTCCTCACCTGGCCCAGTATCGGCCCTTCTCTGCCTCCTCAGTTACAGAACCCAAGTTGCTGGGGTTCTGTAACAGACAGCAACACCCCCAGCCCTGCCAGTGGCCGGTGGGGCACAGGGGCAGAGATGCTGGGGTGAGGGCCTGGGACGAGCCCTTACGGGGGCTGGAGGGACAGGGCCTTCTGTGTCCCTTCCTCCATCGTGCTGCCTGAAATGCTACCGAGGGAGCTCTAGGGCCTCGCTGGCCCTGAGGATAAGGTCCGCCCCGGAATGGTGGGGGCGCCGCGAGCTGGGGAAGCCCGGGATCCCACTGTCTGTGGAGCAGCAATGCCTGCCCTGCACTGCCCACCTCTGGACTTCCGTTGTGCCAGAAACATCTACCTTATGCAAGCCATTTGCTTGGGGTTCTTCTCTTACACGTCCCTGTACATAAGCCTCACAAATAGATGGGTCAGCAGCAATCAGGGACTTAGTGATGAAGACAGGGCGTCAGAAAGCCAGCGAAGAGCAAAGGAGACAGGACTGACTCTATACAGGACCTCCTCTCCTGACACTTCATCGTCCTCTTAAGGAAAACAGGAAAATTAGGGCAGTACCTCAAACTCTAAGAAAAGCCTCCAGCTCTCTTCCCACTTCTGCACGCCTTCGAAGAGCTCTTTGTGAACCTCGTAGTAGTTTTTTAACCGCACAACCTCAGCGTCATGGAGCTGCAGCAGAATTTCCGTGTAGTCCTCTGCAAGACACAGGCCCAGTATTCTCAAAACATTCCTCCAGTGTTTAATATCTTAAAATACCAACCC
Organism: Mormoops blainvillei; assembly: GCA_004026545.1. Lineage (NCBI taxonomy): Eukaryota > Metazoa > Chordata > Mammalia > Chiroptera > Mormoopidae > Mormoops > Mormoops blainvillei. The sequence continues at coordinate 109,638 of PVJD01005299.1, read as the reverse complement.
CTCATCCCCCCCTACAATAAAACTAGGTTTTTCTGCACAACAGTAAAAATGGTGCATGAATAAGTATACATTGTGGGTAATAAAAGCCAGGTTTGTCACCATCGGCTAGGGGGGACTAGGGAGTAAGGCCTAGGGTGTGGACTAAAATGCCTAAGGTTCCCAAACCTCTGTGCCATCTCTCACCTGCCTTCGGTTTCTTTCATGTTCTTCCTTTCCACCCTGCCTAGTAGACTGAGGCACAGAAAATATCCCGAATGTGGAATCTGGTGACAGCCTCCTCTTATATTCAGTTCGGGTCAGACTAGAGCTCTGTGGGGTTCCGGGGTCACACTCCGTGGGTTCAAATGTGCCTCTGCCTCAAGTTACTCAACATTTACGCATGTCTGTGTCCCCATCCCTTGACATGGAGGCTGAGATAATATTGTTAAGAGTTTGACCCTGCACCTGGCAGAGGGAGTGAGCACCCGACAGGCTTGAGCTTCACAACCACAGGCTACAGCGATACGCTGCTTCAGAAATCGAGATGTCCCTTGTTTCCCAACAGCACCTGCAAATGCTCATTTATGCGGGAATGGCAATTTATGCTGAGTGGCTTAAAATGGCCGTTGTATCTGTTCGGCCGAGGGAGCACTTCCCGGTGAATGCGCTTTTCTACACGTGCAGGCCACACGAAGACCATGGCCTCCGCACTAACCGTCATAGTAGGCGGCAAAGGCTCGTCTCTGCTCCTGGCTGTAGAAACACTGGTCCCAGTACTTCGCCAGCTCCACTCGTATCGCCTCAATCACTGTCTTCATGTTTTGCTTTTTCAGTTCTTCCAAGCGATCCACTTCTGACTGCAGCTGAAAACACAATTACATGTTAAAGGTACTCGTTATACTTTTAAATTCATGATGCCTTGCAAAATGCCCCCGCCACCTTTTTAAAAAAAGACTTTATTTATTTTTAGAGAGAGTGGAAGGGAAAGAGACAGGGAGAGAACCACCGATGTGTGAAAGATACATTGATCAGTTGCTTCTTGTGCACCCCTTACTGGGGACCTGGCCCACAACCCAGGCATGTGTGCTGACTGGGAATCGAACTGGTGACCTTTCGCTTCTCAAGCCGGCACTCAATCCACCAAGCCACATCAGCCAGGACAAAATTTTCCCTTTTTAAATAAAATTATAGCACAAAACCACAGAGGTAAGCTAACACTCTTTATAACAATGCTATCACAGGACGCAGAAACCTAAGAAATGTACACGAAGGAGAAAAGATGTGCCTACAGCCACCTTTTTCTGGTGCTTGCTTTTAAAAAGGCTTGCTCAAGGAAGAAGCTGGTAAAGACGTGAAAGTAGACACAAAAATGCTTGTAGAGACGGCTGGCGCGGCACCCTTTGGGCTTCCTACCGCTTTCTTGACCTTGGCCTTCGACCCAGTCATAATCATGGCCAGAGCTTCTCTCTCCTCTGCTGGTATTTGCAACCTGTCCCACAGCTCCTGGATCTGAGCACGCAGCCCCTCACACACCGCTTCGTTTTGTGATTTCCGCATTTCCAGCTGTAGCAAGGGAAGACAGCGGTTCTGGCAAAGGCAGCAGCGCGGGAGCTGACCCGCTGGCCTTCCCCCAAGGATCCCGGGACCGACAAGCAGAGGAAGAACTTTTATAAGATTCAGAAAAGTTGTGTTTTCATGACTGCTGAACGCAAATGAAATAAATTATGTGACCTCAGACCCTAGGAATTAAGATTTAAATTTTGAATTAAAAATTTTTTTCAATTTAATACTGATTCAATTATTCCATCAATAATTTCAATTTCATATTCGTAGAGCTACATATAAATTAAGTTTTTTGTTAAAAAAAATCAAGGTGTTTATCATATAATACTATCATTATCTTCCCTCATTCTCTTATCAATATACTGGCTCCTTATGTGAGACTATGGGGCGGGGAGAAACTGTCACTTTTCTCAAATTGCTGGGTACCGTAGAGATGAGTCCCCGGGCCACATCCTCAGTAGACATTACCTGCTGCAGCAGCTTCTGTAGTGTTGTAATATTCTCCAAAGACAAACAAAAGGCGTCTTCATCTTCACACACCACATCCCTCTCGAAGCTGGTGTCTGGGGTGTGATCCAGTTCTTCCATACACAGTATGATCTGCCTCTTTAGGTTGACAAACTCCTCACGCCGAGTAGCCTACAAAACAGAATGACTGTGAGGTCCCCACCGGAGAGTCGAACGGACCTTTAGGAGCAGGGAGGCAGGCAGTGCACCTTTGTCTCCCTCAGAGTGGCCACGTGCTGCCTGAACTGGCTCAGCTCTTCTAAGCTGGGAACGGAGTCACTGTCGATGTCGTAGTGTGGCACGCAGAGCACCTCACACAGCTCTTGATCTTGTTCTTGAAGCAGCTTCAGTTCACGTTTTCTCTCCTTTTTCTGTTTTCGCATCAGCTCTACTTGAGTTCGCAAATCCTTTTCTAGCTGCAAGATGGTCGGCTCCCCTTCCTCCTGTGGGAGACCGCGTAGCACTGTTACAAGGTTCCAAGGTCTCCTCAAACGAAGAGCAGGACCAGGAAAGAGGGATACAATGACAGACTTCTAGCTAAACTTACAAATAAGTCAACTCGTGCCCAAGAGAATATGGCATGAAGAGGGTCCCCCAAGGGAGGTTATCACTAAGGAAAGGTCCCAGGGCGCTTCTGGAGAAGGTGAAGGTCGGTCAGCTGTATCGGTAGGTATATTTAGCTCATAACTAAATGCTCACCCCAGCGATGCTAACAATGTCACCTAACCAATAAAAGTCAATGGAGTACTTCTTATACTACTTCTCACCAACAAATAAATAAAGGGGATTGTTGCTTATTCTATAAGTTTTACTCAACACTGATGAACTGAAAACTGTCATGTAATCTAAGGGAGGAGTACCAGTGTACATCTAACTTCTCACCCAGGTCCACAGTGAACGTTTAAAAAAAAAAAAAAAAAGACTAAAGAAACTGTCCATAATCAATGACATCTATGGCATGGTCTGCCCGACTGCCCTTGGCTGTCACATCTGAGTTATCCTTGACCCTGTAAGGTTGTCTCCCCCCCGACCCTATGTACAGACCCAGGCAGTGAGTCCTTCCTGTAACAGAGAGAGGGACCTGAGAACTTATCAGGACCGCAGAAGCCATCATGAGTTGTCCCTGCGCTCACAACTATCTTAGTTATCCTCATAAGCTCCCCAGTTGTCTTCATTTTTATGATCCCTGCATCGTTTTCACTGGTTCTAAGCCTTGAGGGTGTTTCGGGGCCCCATCTGTTGACTGGTTTCTTCCTTGAGGGTGTCCTCACTCCAGCCCCACCGATGCTGCTGCACAACACGGCCGCTCGGCGGCAACGCGCAACCATGTCACGCCGCAAGCCTGGCTGTGCTCTCCTGATAACCAGGCTTTGGAGACATTTCTTCCCAAGTGGCAATTGTCTGGCTCACTGGTGTGTAGCTTTTGGATATAAGGGAGCCCACAAAGGCAGGGTTTGGGTAACTTTCCCTTATATCACTAGACACTTTAGCTTCCTAAGTAGCTCTTTTCATTTCCTTTCGAAGAAAAAATAGCACAGTATCATCTATGCCTAACTTTCCTCAGAGTTAAGTGTTTTCTACAACCCCAGACTGATAGCAAGAGGAAGTGTGTTCTGGGTTAGAGCAGGGTGACAACCGCCCTCTGTCCCGCCTCTCAGAGAAGCGACTCCTCGCATGTGTGCAAATGACTGTGGGACCAGGGGACTCGGCTGCTCGGTGCCCCCGCTGCCCACGTCCAGCACCACCCCAACATGGACACCTTCCACTGCAGCCCCAAGGCAAAGGGCTTCCCTAAACCTCGGACCCAAGCAGAAGCCCCACACCCTCCTGTGTACCTGAAATGGCTCGACGTGTAGCTCCCTGCACAGGGCGGCCAGCTCTTTCTGACACGTAGATATGCTCTTGATGAGCCTTTCCTTAAGGCTCTCCTCTTCGGCAATCATCATATCCAGGAGGTCCTGCGGGAGAGGACGCGGTCCCATACAAGTTTGGGGTCAGTGAGGAAAAAAAAACAACAAAAAATCCAACAAATAAGACCAAAACACCAATAATTTCAAGTTTGTAAGTAAGGACGTAGAAACCAGGCAGAGCCTGTGACATCTCAGTACAAACAGCCTTACTGATGTCCCGCGGCAAAGACACCAGCACCACACCCACCTTGATGTGCTTCTTCACAACCTCTGTTCTTTGTAACCGCTGGTCCTCGGGAATCCCAATTACTTCCCATATTTCCCGGAGGTTAACCAGGGCTTTCTGGAGACACAGAATGGACTCCTCCGCGAGCACCTCGCTGAAGAGCAAGAGAGAAACCGCTGCATGAGCCCCTGCCTCCGACAGTCTGCACAACGTGTCTGCAGGAGCTAATGGAACTGCGCGAACACACAACCCTGGCTATTCTGACCTATCCCAGTGAATACTCAGATGAGTCTGCTTCACTGTAGGAAGCCAGGAATGTGGAAAACCAAAATGGGATTTAGAAAAAATAAAAGATCCAAAAGCAGGCCTAGGGTTGCTCAGAGGACTAGGAGAGGTCATGTCCCCTTCTCCTTGCTAACGCTTTAGGAAAAACTGAAATCACCATGAAAGGGTAAATTGCTAAGGCCCTTGCAGATACCCGGCCTACCTCATCTGTTCCTCATCCTCCCCAGTTGAGTTGCCCTCTCCCTTGGAGTAAAACTTCTATACAAATGGTAGGGACAGCTAATCCCTACCATTTAAAATGCATTTAAATCTGCATTTTTAAAGCAGAACCCGTTGTTTTCCAACCAGGGAACGTTATGGGGCAATATGTATTTTTACTAGTCAAATCTGCCCCCATGCACCTGACGGAGCAAGCTTTTCTTGAAACCAAGGATGCCCACGTACCCTTTTCGCAGAAGGGTGGAATGTATTTAGAACTAAATAATTCAGATACTGAACCTACGGGGGAAATAATGATTTTAAAGGAATCCACAAGACGAAGCTACTCTTGAAAGCGACGGAAGGTTTTTTCCGTCGGACATTCCAACACGACTGCAGGCCTTTTCAGCCTGTTACACACGAGTACTTTAAAACGGGGGGTTTGTAATTCTAAGTAGGGGCCCCAGTGATCCCCCTGTCCTTCCAGTAAAACGCAAAACCCCCAGATGGGAAAGGGTGGAGATTTGCACAACGTCCCCAGGCTGGGGGGCGAGGAGGGGGCCGGGGGGGCGGGCAGGACTCCCCCCTTGTTGGTAGTGCCACACGTGGGGAAAGGGGGAGCCTGAGGCCTGGAGTGGCAGCAGGCGGGGTGGGGGGTCGAGCCCCTCCCGCACCCGCGGAGACGCAGGTTGCTCGAGGCATCTCGGGGCCTGGGCGCCCCGTCCACTTCGGCACACCCGCCGCTGCCGCCAGTGCCGTGGAGGGGGCACGGCCGAGGGCGATGGGGCCCGGGGGACCCTCCCAGGCCCCTCAGAGGGAAGCCGGAGGGAAGAGTGGGGACGCGGGGAGCCCCACCCACGCCAGGCGCGTCCCTGCGACCCGAGGGGCTGGGCGCGCGGGCGGGGAGCGGCGCTCTGAACACAGAGCCGCCTCGCGCAACTCTCACTTCACAGGCGAGAAAACGCACAGGCAACACCTTGCCCCGCGTCGCAAGGCCAGCAAGCGGCGGGGCTTCGAGGCCCGGGAAAGAGTTCCTGAAACCGAGCTCTCTCTCTCCGCCGCGTTTAAAACGGCAGCCCGGCAAGGGGGTGGGGGGGACAACGGCAACGACGACCTTCACGGCTTTTATTCAAAGACAAACGAGACACGCGGACCCCAAGAGTCGGGTCTCCTCGAGCCGCGCCGGACGCGCCCGGCCTCCGCCCCGCCGCAGCCCGCGACCCCTGCGTCCGCTCACCGCCGCCCGCCCTGCCCCGCCGCCGCGCCCCGGCCGCGCTCGGGCGCGGGCAGAGGTGACACCCTAGCCCCGGGCCGAGGGGGCGCCCCTGGAAGCCCGAACCGGTGCCGCACCCGGAGCGGCCGCCGCTCCCTCCCGCACCCCTGAACTCTCCCGCGCCGCACCTTCTCCTCATGGCGGACGCTCCCAGGGGCCGGCCGTGGAAGCCCAGGGCCTACTCCTCCACACGGAACCGAGCGCGGCAACCAGCGGCGGGCAGCTCGCACAGGAGTGCCACTCCGGGAGCCGTTGGGCGGCCGCGGGATTTCAAACCAAGCCGGGAGGAAGAGCAGCCCTGCGATTGGCGGCCTGTCCCGTCGCTCTTCGCGAACCCACCCTCGCCCCGCCCCCAGGGCGTGTGCGAATGCGCAGTCGGGGCTCGGCCGCGGGGCTGGGCCACGCCCGTGCGCGACTCGGGTCCTCGCCCCGCCGCAGGTGACGACGCTCTGCAAGCGGAGCCCCGCCCCGCCCCGCCCGCCCGCCCCGCCCGGAGTAGCTCTGACTCCAAGCCAAGGAGGGGCGAGGAGCGCCCCGAGCCCTGTCTCCCAGGTCGTGGCTGTCTTTTAAATTCCACAGGTTTGTATAATTGTTACGAAACTTTTAAAACTCAAAATTGACAGTACTTTTGTACCTTTTGCTGAACGTATGCTGCATTCCGAAATGATTTCAAATCAGTTGTGTTTTTTTTTTTCAGTGATTCTTGGTGTATAATAGCCTGGCCTGTGGAATATATCATAATTCAACCAGTTTGCTATTGATGGGTACTTAGATTGTAATTTTTACACATAAATGTCTTCAGGCATAAATCTTTGAATCATGCACTTTTTTAAGGTTGATTGCTACACGTTCAATTATTGAATGCTCCCTTTCCAGACATTTATTTATTAATTTGCCCTCCTCACCAAGGAAGCCTCACCAGCAGAGTACCGTCCACTTACCCTAGCAGCTCTACTACTGTCCTTTTACACCTGTTAGTTTTGTAACGTGGTAATTTGGCCAGTGTTTTCATAATATTAAAACCTGTGCCTGCGTGAAGCCAGGCAGATGGGCAAGACTGGCCCCTAATGTAGCTGGGAGGCCGCCGCCCTCCCCACAGCGCCTGTGCTAGAGCTGGAGATGGTTCACTGCGGGCCACAGCCACGCCTGCCAGGACTAATTATTCCAGCAAAGGCAGAAAATAGAGGAGTGCTAGCAGGTGTAGCTAATTGTGGGAGGAGGTTCCAGGCTAGATTTTAAACAAAAAGGTGGACACCCAAGTGGGACGAAGACAATGTGGGACCTGGCGGGACCATGCAATGAAAAAAGGGGGTGAAAGGACACTCGTTGGCTGGCCGCGAGGAGGTGCCACGTGGTTTTGAGATTGTGATCGCGGCAACACAGCTGATGGTGCTGGGAACCTGGGGAGGCCTGCCCAGCAGAGCACGGAATACTGGGAGGAACTGGGAGAAGAGAGCTGCAGACTTGTTTTTTCCTTCTGGAAGGCAGTACTTGTGACTGGCATGCTCTGAGAAAGTGGGGAGGGCAGGGCTGTGTGCTTGTGGATGTATGTTTCTAAACGGAGTGAAATTTAACAGAATTCCGCCATTATTCTAAACCTGTATAACTTTTAATTAAATAATTCCTTTCCTTTTTACCAAACTCTGGCATTGAGAGCCACAATTCTTAGCAGCCGTGGGCAAGGAAGAACCATAGAACAGAAGACCTCAGGGGCGGGGAGGGGCGGTTCAGTAAATTAGGCACAAAGTGGCACTTCCTTCTTTGATTCACACTTGCCTGATTACAGCTGAAACTGCACATTCTCCCCATGGGTACTGGCCAACTGTAACTTCTGGAAATTCTCTTCCTCTGCCTTTTCCATGACGGAAAAGTAAAGGATGTTTGCTTGCTTCACGTTCAAGATCACATTTTTCTCTTGCAGAAGAACCTCAGTGGTGCTTTCAACAACCTTTAACTTGTTGGCAGGGTGCCAAACACTCCCCCATTAATACTGTGGCCCTCAGGCACTATTAAGTCTTGTGGTGCTCTTTGTTGATGAAACCTGAGAGGTTTTCAGAAAGCTTCAAAAATTTGGGATATCAGACACGTTCCCAGGGCCATCACGGTAAGGATGCAGAGGAAGACAATTTTGCTGTCATGATCTTTACACTGTAGTTCTGAAGCTAACCAAGTCACAGGGCCATCGCATAGGTTCTTGTGAGCATGTGCTCAGCATGTAAAACACTGTGTCATACGTGTTTAAGTGCAGGACCTTTTTACAGGGACATCCTATGGCGTTATGGCCAGCATTGTTCTAGCCAGTAGGTGCAATGCACTGTCCCTGTTTATTAACTCGGCCACTGAGTCTTTTTCTGCCTGCCACACATTCTTTCTACAAACTAACGGCCTGGTCAGCAGTCCACTTGGTCTTGCACAATAGCTGGACACAGCACTGTCCAAATTCTAGCAAGATACTTGAGGTGTGAATTCTTCCTCGAATAGGCAGATACAACACCATCATCATTCTATGCAAAGAATACTTTGGATAATCCAGTACCACAGGTTTGGATCTTTCTTTTCATAAGTGGTAGCACCGTGGATTGGGGAACAGATAGGAGGCAGAGCAACTGGGACAGTCTTACAAAAACCTGAGCAAAAAAGGTAGGCACCTCTGCCAGGGGGATGAACCGGAAGCATTTAAAAACAAGGGGTAGAGTCCCAGCTGAGTGTGGGGGATAAAAAGAAAAAGAATCTGAGGTTGAGGATAGAATTCCTTACACGAAACATGAGTAGATAATGACAATGTCAAGGGGATACAGGCAGAGGAACAGATTTAGAGATTTAAAGTGGGACAGGAGGTTCAGTTTGGGAGCTTATTTTAGACGTGGAGTTTGAAGTGCCCGTGGAGCGGCCGGGTGGGAAATACTAGTGTGGGGCTCAGCACTGAGACAGCAGCTTGAGATTTGGAAGTGGACGACAACAAGCGACAGAGAGAGGGGAGATGTAACACCAGGGACAGGAGGGGAGGTATCCAAGGATACACACACAGCCTAGGAGACTGTGGGCAGACAAAAAGAGAGTCATGGAAGCGAGTACAAGAGTCCCAAGAAGGAAAGGGAGGTTGTCAGTGAGGTCAGGTTAGAAAAGGGCTGAGAGACCGCTGATAGACGGGGTTTTCAATCACGGATTTGGAAACGTAAACGGGGAGGAGAGCCACAGCGGCGACCCACGCGGAAGCACCGCCTGCCGATGCCTGAACGCCCCTGACAGGACACGGTCCTTTGTTCTGTACTAAGAAGCAAAGCACTGAGAATTAGTGCCCCCTTCAGTTGAAACAATAACATTTTTTAAAAGAGTAACGAGTCACAGCTTTAGAATTGGAAGGGTACTTACTGGTCATCTGTGAACTCCATCTCCTCATTTTACGGTTCGGGAGACTCCAGTGCTGTCAAGTTTCAAGGAAGAGCCAGAGCAGGCCCGGAGGGACAAGAGGCCCGTCCGCAGAGTGAAGCCCCACGGGGACGGAGAAAGAGAGGCCGCTCCCAGACCAAACATGACATTTCAAAGTGGAGGCTTTATTTACAATGAGACTCAGACAGGGTGTAGCAACAGATCCTCTTCCTCCACATCTTATCAGCATGGGCTGTACTTCAGGAACCAAAAAGAAAACTGTCCTGGGGACAGAACGTGAACACTCTCCTCTGACACGGTCCCTAAGTCCCAAACAAGCTCTGTTCCCCAGCCTGTGCTTCGCAGCGTGGCGGGGAGCCCGCCTCCCGCTCCCCTCCTGGGCACCGCGTCCAGGCAGAGCTTCAGGCCTTCACCTCACTCATGGCCTCCATGAGGCGGGCACTGTTGGTGACTGCTGTCGTCAGAAAAATGAACCTGTACCCTGGGAGGCCAAAAGCAGCAGCACTGGTGAGTACGAGCAGGTCAAAGGCTTCCAACACTAGCCGTGCCAACGTGGAACCCCCCACTTCCACAGCCCGGGTGGCCCGGAGCACTGGGGCAGACAGAGGTGTGGCACCACGCCAGTGGTGCCCAGAGGGCGGCAGAGAGGCCTTCCTGAGCGCTGCCCTTTGTCCCTGAGAGCCCGCCTGTGGAGGCCGGCTGTCACCTGCCTGCTCTCTCTTACCTTTCTCTCTGCCCAGAAACCGCAGGGCTGAGATCTCAGAGAAAGTGCAGCCACCCAGGAACACCACCAGGATGAGGCGCAGGGACTCACTGGAAGCCCTGTCTTCCTTGGTCACGTCTGAGGAGAGTGGACTAGACTCAGCTCCTCGCTGGCACGCTAGCACCAGGGACGCGGCCGGTCCTCCTCGCACCCGCCCGGCCCACTTGTCACGGTCGCGCACCTGTGAATGCCAGCTCGCTGCAGTTGAGCAGCCGCAGCACCTCGTCCAGGCCCTGCCAGCTTCGGCGCTCCAGCACCTGGGAAGGCACGAGAGCCAGTTTCATGTTTAAGAGGGGATCGGGTTTAGGAAAGGAAGGCTGCAGCGGCCCAACCATCACAGCTCTTGCTGGTTACCAGGACAGTCAAACCTTGGAACCGACCGGGGGCTGGAGAGCGCAGAGTGGGGCACGGGTGGGAACGAGAGTCCCCTGCTCTCACCTGCTCAATGACGCGGCAGCTGAGGGGCACATAAGCGCCACTGAAGACATAGGCCATGTCGCGCGGCACCTTCAGATCATACTCGCCATCCACACGCGGGATCTAGAGGGCAAAGGGGACGCCATGAGGCAAGTGGCAACTCAGCTCTCCAGTCATTTATAGGGTGGCCCATCCCTAAGAACGGTTCTTGCTTCCGCTAAGGGGAGAAATGTCCTGAAAAGACCCCATGAAAGGTTCCAGCGTCTGTTCAGCACCTGCAGATTCTCTTGACTGAGTTCCCATACTTCCTGGAGGGAAAGGTCCCCTCTGCAGACCCCTCGGTGACATGGGATGCGTGTGTCACTAAAGTGGCACTTAGCCTATCCTCTGGCACGGTGAGGCTCTTGTTACATGTTTACTAACTGCATGAAATCTGTGTGTCCTGCCTCATTCGTAAATGATGCTCACATTGTCATGCTACCAAAGATAGGATCTTGATAAAAACAAAGTAACAGAAGAGTTTCTGTTGATTGGAAGTACTCCACCTAGGACCAGACGCGCGCCCGTCTCTGCTCCACGTACCAGATTCAGCTTCTTGCTGATGGCGCGAAAATTGCTCCTCTTGGCCAGAGAGCTGAAGGCATCGGTGATCTTTCCTGTGGAAGAAATCTGTGCTGGGTTTTACCTAAGGTCTACGGGCGACAGGTCCACCTCTTCTCTGACAGCAGGGCCTATCACACCTCTCGGCTACCCACCCACAGCTCCCTGGAACTGAGCAGGAAACTCAGCCCCCCTCTCCCGCTGCCCCCATCTTCCTCCTCCTACTTGGGGCCAGCTCCCTACAAAATGCGATCTACAGGGTGACCCCAGTTAGTGGTCACGTGTATGGGCTGCGGGGTCGAACTGACCTGGGTTCTAATGTGATTTAGTAACAGAGGGATCTTAGACCTAAGTCTCTTAGCCCCTTTCACAGTCTCCTCCTCTGTAAAATGGAGATAAACCCTTTGGGAGGGACTGTATCTGAAGGGCTTGGCACGCGGCAAGTGTTCAGTAAATGGAAGCCGCTCCTACTAGCAGAAGTAGCAGCAGTGACAGCAACAGTAGGAATCACACTCTCCTCCTGCTCCTCCTCTCTCCCCCAGGGTGCTCTGCCCATGGGGAGGACAGCTGTCCTGTCCTCCCGGCTCACCTGCAGCCTTGTCTGTCACCAGCTTGCTCACTTTACTCTCCACAGCTGTGAGGGTGTCCCCAGGGGCCTGCTCGGTGAGGAGTCCCGCTCGCCGCAGATTGGAGAAGGTCAGCAGGTGCTCGGGGCCATAGCTCTGAAGAAAACACAGTCTTTACTGGGCGCCCACCAGGGGTCTAGCGCTGTTTGGTGACATGGAGGGGACAGAAGGAAGGATTTCGCAGTCCATGCTTCAGGAGCCCATGCTTGTTTGAATGAAAGGTTTTCTTATCAGAAATAACCAAACATCAAACCCAGAAGAAAAGCAACGTGAACCATTAAAGACCAGAGAAAGTTATTGATAGGAGACCAGTGGGGTAGGCTTCATGGATGAGATAAGGCTTGAGAGAAAGATCTGGAAGGAAGGCATTTATCAATGCCTCCCAACATGCTAAAGTGAGGGACACTTGGGGGCAGGAGCATAACACCTGGGCCCATAGCTGAATTGTTCTGTCTTCTCGGCACTGGCCACCCGCCACAACAATTGGAAGTGGGTGACACAGGCAGTGGGCAGGGGGTCTGTGCAGTGGAAGGGGGTCTGGTGCAAGAACTGCCCAGAGGGCGGCCAGATGGAGACAGGATGGGTGGGGATAGGGACCAGAAAGGGGCCGTTTCTTCTTTTGCCTCTTTCAAAAATGTCCAGCGACCTCCCTCCACCAAGTTCCCTCTGGAAGACGTGCTCCTGGCCTTACCTGTAGATACTGTGTTTTCAGGGATCGGTAATCCTTGGGGATCAACCCTGAGGGTAAGGAAGGTAAGACAGGTTCATGAGCCAGCTGAGGTGTCCTAAAATGTACAAGCAAACCAAGCAACCAACCTTCCTCCCCACAAGAAAACCTCACCCAGGAGGAAGGATTCAGTACATGGTGTTGACCTTGCACCCTACAGTTGATTCTAAGCTGACCCTTCAACTGAAACCTGCCTATTGAAAGAGAAAGCCTGCAGTGGCGAGGCAAGGGAAAGCCCTGAACCACTGGATGCTGAGGGACGCGGAACTGAATGCTGACTGTAATGGGGACGGGGGTGGGGTGGGAGAAGCAGGAGGCGGTGGGACTTCCCTGAGTCTCTTCCTGGCTGTGGGCCAGTTTTGTTGGGCACCTCCCACCGCTGCTGAGGAACAGGGAGGGTTCACCTGGCTCCAAAGGCCAGTCTCAGATGAGGCCCTCTGCTGAGGTAAGAAGAAACGGGCTTCCAACCATAATAAAGGGGACTCACAGTAAGCAAACCCCTGCTCTGGGCAGGGAGCAGCCTTAAAGAATAGTCCCCGGATGGACGCCTTCAACAGTAAAAGCAAGTTGCCATCGAAGGTTGGACAATCTGGGCTTTTGGAAATGTTCATGAAGTTGGTTGGCTGTCGCTTTTCCCTGGACCACACCTTTACTATGAAACCTTGTGGAAGGCAGCAGACCAGCTGGAGCAAAGACAGGGGTGCCACCGTGCTCTACGCCTTTGCAGTCCTAAGATGTGACAGCCCTCGTCTGGGGGTCGGAGGGCCTGAAAGCCATCCTGCTTAGGGTGAGGACACTAATTTACCCCGTGGCCTAGAGATGTTTCGCTCCAAATAAAAACTGCTTTAATTTAAAGAGGAAAGAACCCACAGAAGTGTAGGGAAATGTCCCGTCTGCTAGGATATTTATTCCTCCTATCTCTTTGGTAGTTTTTGACCTGGGATCTTTGGTCCCTGGGGCTCACCGTTCTCGGTGATGGACAAAAGGCACATGAGGCGAAGGCTTTCTATAGGTGACACCTACACAGGAAGAGAGAAGCAGGGAGAGTTCAAGTTTCATAACACACGTTCTCCTCTCCTCTTCCTTCCGCTGGAGGCCGACCCCTTGTAAACCCATTCCTAGTGCCCTGGCTCACCTGCCGGTCGATGTGCTCTTCGATGTAGCTGGTGCTGTCCCGGATGTTGAAGCCCTCCAGCAGCGCTGTGAGTAATCAGAGGACAGCCTGTTACGGGGGAGCAGCTCAGCTGCCGCCAGCTATGCTAAAGGGCGTCTGTCTCCCCATCTCCTTCTCCATCCTGGGTTAAGGGGCCCCCAGACTTCTAACAGGAACCGGCATTCCGCACAGCCAGCATCAGCTGGAACGAGCCAGAAAGCATCTTTTCGGGGCGGGGTGGGCCGGGAGCCAGAAGCCGGTGCAGCCAGGCACAGCCAGTAGTCACCATGCTCAGTCTTAATGAGCTCCTGGAAGTCCTGCTTGGTTTTCTTCTTCATGATGGATTCACAGGCCCCGATATCTGCAGAGAGGATGAAAAGCCAGCTGACATGTTCCTGGTTCTAGGATATTCCTTCATTGTCCAGAATAAAGACCTCAAGGCAAAACACAGAAGCACTTCTCACTTTGGACCAAACGAGACCATCGTCTGCAGATAAACAGGGGTCTCCTTCCCAGACCAGGCGGCCTCTGCCCCGCCCCCTCACGGCCTCCCAGCCCCCAGCTGAAACCTACGCAGACTCAGCAGGCGGTGCTCCTGTTTCAGTCCCTTCAGCTCCTGGGACACAAAGGTCTTCATCTGTTTGATGTCCATGCCTCTCCGGCGCTGTGGGGAAGTCCCCCTAAGGTCACCTCACCCTGTCCTTGGACAGGAGAAACCACTGCCCACCCTCGGTTCCCACCGATCCAAGGCAAACGTCAGGGACCCTGTCGTGGTATCAGAGGGGTGGCCCAGGGCAGCAGCCTTGGAAAGCCACTGAGGAACCAGGACAGAGGACCCGTGCTTGGAGCCTCACGTCATACTGGGCCTGCAGGTTCCGGGCCTTCTGGCTCAGGAAGCCGAAGACATTGGAGAAGTGCTCATTGCGAATCTCATGAAACACCTGTGCGGGGGACAGGACCGGAAGGGCTTACTGTAAAGAACTGCGCCTTGTTCCTTCCTACCTTGTGAATAGGATGATGGCACAGAAGAGCGCTCAGCTAGTCTAGAAAAAGGGAGAGAAGCTGAGCTGGCAGCAACCGTTCTCTGTCAAATACCTGCGATGTGCCCTGGGGTGCGCTCCTGACAGGTGAGAACCCCTCTGTCCTGCGGACTCAGCCTCTCCTCCCAGGGCGGGTCTCCTTGGCCACGTGGGAGCAGAGCCCCTGGGGAAGCCCCCCGCCAGCACCCGCACCCTCACCTTGTCCTCAGCGTTGAGCAGCACCTTCAGGCTCTTGTCAGAGGATGTGATTTCTGGGCCAAAGTCGACACTCCCTTTGAGAGCAGAGGGGACAGCTGTGAGGTTCTGCGAGGCGGCCCTCCCTCTCCTACCCTTCCCAGGACTGCCATTAAAGGGCCTCCTAATGACCTGGAAGCCACCAGTCCGCTCAGAGTCTGGTCGCTCCCACCAGCCGCGTCCCACCCCGGAGGCCCCGGCTTGCATCACATACCACACTTGATGCGGAAAGTGTCGTCCACCAGGCCCTCGTAAACCACCTGGGAGCAAAGTGCCGTCACAAAGTCCACGTCTGAAACCAAGATCCCTGACCGTGAGGGTCCCCCTGATGCCACCTGCTTCCCGGTTTGCTCAGCATCAGCTCAAGTGCCCTCCCCAGGCCCGAGCGCCTGAGCTGCCAGTCAACACTGCATTCATGACCCAGCACGAGGGTCCTATCTGAGCCGCCATGTTTCCCACATTCCCATGGCCTCTGGGGTCCAGGGACAGAGGAGTACTGAGCATAATTTACCTCGGTCCAAGAGAAAGATATGTCCAATTTCTGGCCTTCGGCTCTTGGTTTCACTGTCCTCCTCCTCTTCCAGTTTCCTCCACAATTCATATGACATCTGCCAGGGTTCAAGACATTCTTTTTTTTCTTTTTTTTAAGATTTTACTTATTTATTTTTAGAGAGAGGGGGAAAAAAGGAGAAAGAGGGAGAGAAACATCGACTGGTTGCCTCTGACACGCTCCCAACTGGGGACCTGGCCCGCAATCCAGGCATGTGCCCTGACCGGGAATTGAACTAGCGACCCTTTGCTTTGTGGGATGATGATGCTCAACTAAGTGAGCCATGCCAGTCAGGGCAGGGGCTAATTATTAACAACGTTACCTACTCTGGTCCCCTTTGTTCCAACCCGCCCGCCCCCAGCCACAAAAAGAGGCTCAGGAATGCTTCCTGTTAGCCACACAAGTCCTCTCTGAGGAGCTGCTCCGCAACAATAAAAGCAAGGGAAGGACACACCTCCTGCCTCAGATGCCCCCGACAATCCGTGGTGGGGCAAGAACAGGAGACGCGGGGGCCTTGCCAGCGCTCACCTTGGCACATCTGCCAATTCCGTAGCAGTTAGGAAAGGGGCCGTAGAGCGTGCTGAGGAGGTGCAAGGCCTGCGCCACAGTGTTGATCCACCGCTGGTCTCCTTCCTGCAGGGACCACAGAGGCCACAAAGATGGCAGCCAACCCAACAAACCCGCCTGGAAAGTGCCAGTCCTGGGGCCCTGAGAGAGCTCACTCTGACTGTCCCCAAAGGTAGTCCCATGCCCGCCAATCAGTGGCATCCCATCTCCCGATCACTGTCACGCAAAATTAATTGTGGGAGTTGGATGAAGGTACATCAATAATGCCAGCCCCCTGGACCCCGCTTGTCCCCACCCACTGACGATGCCAAGACCCAAGGGCCCCGCATTTACCAGGAAGTAGTCCCTGAAAAACTCCGGAAGCTCCATGCTCAGCAGATCCACATCGAGAGGCAGCAGAGAGAAGGCCCATTCGTCACAGCTCACGTCTGTGGGCACAGAGAGCCTCAGCCTCCCTGCAGGAGGCACGCGGCTCCACGGATGCGGGCGCGCTCACTGGCTGACCGGGGCGTCTCCACACGCCTGTGCTGCACTGAGCACAGCTACTCAAGGATGAGTAATGCACAGCCCGAGCCCCAGAGGAGCCCAGAGCCTGGTAGTAAATGAGACAAGTGCACGACAGCCTGTGATATGGTGTGACCAGGGGGTGTTTTCATTAGCGTCCCAACCAAACCCACCGAGGAAACACACAGTTACAATGCGACAGGTACAGACTGACAGACGCACGCGTGCAGGCACTAGGCTAGGCACTGGGGACATGGAGGGCAGAGAATGAACGTGTGCCCGATCTCCTGGGCAGATTCTTACAGTCTAGTGGGAGAGACCACTAGACACCAGACATATTTAATTAGTTGTGCCCCAGAGAACTAAAACAGCAACCCGTGAACAAACATTTCAGGGTCTAAGCTCAAATAGGGGTGCAGGAAAGACAAGAAAGACAACCCTTAGGAAGTGGCATTGAGGCTTAGACTCTAGGCAAGAGTGGGGCAGGGAAAAAGCATAGGGTGGGGTCAGTTCCAGCCATTGCAGGACTCGCTGCAGGGAGTGCTGTCACCAGGTCTGGGTCACGTGGAGAATGGGGTGTGGAATACTCAGGGGAGAAAAGGCACCAATTCTCCTTGGGAGAGTTTTGGGAGGCAAGGAAAGAGCAGTTGGTGGCTTCCGAGGGTAAGCGCTTGCATCCCCTCCCACTATCCCCCCTTTCATGCTCAGGAACGCCTCCTCCTGCTGGGCAGACAGGAAGGGCAGGGGACAGGGATGGAGTGGGGGAAGGACAATTACTCCTGCCATCTGCTGCCCCTCTCACTCATGCACCTCTCCTCTCACCTCCAAAGATCCCCTCCTCCTCAAGCACCATCTCACAGGCATAGAACTGCGGGAGGAAAGGAAGCTGATCAGCAAACATCGCTCCCTGTCCCTGCTGTCCTCCGTGGTCACTGATGAGGGCAGCACCTGCTGAACCCCGCAGAGGACCCAGACGCTTAGATCTGGAAAGGCCACTGAAATCACGTGCCTAAGACCGTGTTTCCCATCATCCATTTTGTGTGTGTATTATGTCTGTTGGTTTCTTTCTCCTCAAGTGATCAGAACGGCTCTGCAAAGGAGGAGGTGCTCCAACTGTCAGGGAAGGGGGAGGGGGTGACAGACACCGAAGGTGAAGGGAGTAGAGCAGTGAGCAGTGGTGCGGAGACAGGGCAATCGTTTGGGACATGTCCGTCGGACCCCTGGAGATACTGAGGGATCTGGAGACACAGCCTGGGGGGTCAATGGCACACACATTGCATTTAAAGTGGGTGGTCTGTCCAGGAAAAGAGAACACGTGGGCAGAAGAGAGCTCAGGACCGGGCCCCAGGGGGTGCACAGTGTGAGACCCGGCAGAGGAGGCTGACAAGCTGACGCAGAGGTGGGACTCGGAGAAAACAGCGCCTTGGAGGGTGGGAAAGATCAGAGTTTCAAGGAAGAACCAGCAACAGGGTCAAATGCCAGAGCTGTTGGGTGGGATGAGCGTGAAGTAGGCGTGGCTGGGTTTGACACCAGCAGCTTCGAGGGCTACATGTAAAGGTGGAGGTGGAGCGGAAGGGACAGAAGTGGTGGCAGCAGACACTTCTTTACAGAAGAAGGAGGTTCCCAGACTGACAGAGGAGATGAAGTGGCAGGGCTGTGTAAAAGGGACAGACAGCGAGCCTACAGAGAGGGAGGCTCTGCCAGGGAAGTGAGCGCATGCAGAAGAAAGCAAGGGCGGGCCGGGGGCGAGCCCACTGAGCACGGATGGGAAATGGCTTCAGCCTCTTCTACCCGAGAGACCAGCGGGGAGGGCGGAACTCTCTGGAGGCAACGAGTAAGACAGGGGAGGACACCCCATCTGACAACGATGAGGACAGCAACGGGGCCTGCGCACGGAGCATTTCGCACATACCAGGCACTGTGATTAGTGGTTCATGAGGATTCCTTCTCTTAGTCCCCACAACCGCTTTGAGGTGAGGAAGGTGAATGTTGTGCGCTCCCTGTTTTACTGTCACAAAGAAGAGACCTCTTCATCCCTCACTCATTTGTGTCAGCAAGACTGGAGCCCACAGGCCTGATTTTAACGCTAACGAATGGGATCCCAGAGTCCGGTTTGGAAACCACCATGTTAACAGAGGGGGTCTCAGGAAGAGACCCCCATCCCCACGGCTGCTGAGGGGGAGCTCTTCCTGTGATACAAAACTCGGTCAAGGGGTCTGATTCAACACAGGTAGATGAAAAAAACTCATAGAAACATCAATTTTGTTTTTCTGTGTAACATAGAGGTTACCTTCTTGTTCTCATCACTGTTTAAATGAATCTGTACTTGGAAATATAATTAGAAAAAAAAGCGTTTTGTAAGACTCCAAAAACTAGAAATTACTGCCCCAGCTCCTTAAATGACATTCAGAAGGAACCTGTATTTCCAACCAATTATCTTATTCGGTAATTTCTTGCTCTGGTAGAAGTCACACTTGACAGATCTGTGTTCCTAAAAGGACACAGCGCTGTAAGGCTGTGCTCACAACCTCCAAATGGTCTTCAAAGCCAGACCATTGGCTCTTGCCTCTTATTTCTTTTACATGAGGAAAAAAACAATATAAGTCTATGACTCCACGCAATTTCTTAACAGAAACTGAAACTCACTGCATGGACATTAGAAGAGGTTAAGTACCGTTTTCAACTCCATTTTCTAGATGAGAAAACTGAGACACTGGGCAGTTACTCAAGGACCACACTTCGGCTTCGGAATCTTTAGGCTTCTATTGTCTTGGAAGAAATCCCTGTCCTTTCCACTTTAGTTTCTACCTGCTCTAGGTGTGGCGCGCACTGCTGGGTGCAGCTTTTCAGGCCAGCAGGCGGGCCTTTTCAGGTGGGCAGGGTGGGAACTTGCGCCCCTCCTCCCAGTCGGCGAGGCTGAGTATGCACCTTCGACACACCTCGCGGATGGGGGGGGTCAAAGGAATGAAGAAACGGAGCCACTGTGACAGCTCGCCGTGCACTGCCGTCCCGGAGGGAAAGGCAGAAGGGACCCAGCCTGGCTCTGCCGTCTCGCTGCATGGCCGCGGGCTTCGGCTCACACAGCCGGGTGGACTAAAACAGCCTCTGAGACTTGTGTTCTGTGCGAGGAAAGGCCGACCATGGGGAGGCAAGGATTTAGTGTATTTAATTATTAAAGGGCTATAGGGAGAAAGTCACTGAAAAGCCCTAATATCACAGGCTATTCCTGCACATGAATTTGTGGCAGAAGGGACACATAGCAGCTTCCACTTCAAGGGTCAATCTTCTCACTTAACTTGCATGGAGGGCCCCTCTCACAGCCCCACAGGCCATATTTGGGGCAGTTTGATGACAGGTCCTCTGCTAAACAATCAGGTCTATGTTAATGAGACAGTGACAGGTATCTCTTCACTCACACTTTTTTTTTTGAGGGAGATGGAGCTATTGGCCCCTGTCCCTTCCTAGTCCTGAATCCTGTCCTTCCTTATCCCACTCCCACCAGGATCCACACCTACCTTCTGAGGGCTGAAGATCACTTTGTATTTGCGAGTTCGGCCGGCCAATTTGTCAGCGTTTACAAGATCTACAGAGAGAAGGAATGCAACTCAGAAAGCTGTGGGCGGTCTGTGGCCAGCTCCAGCAATTTTCTTATGAAAGGGTCCTTGTGGCCGAGGCCGTAGATCTCGCCCACCCCTTCCAGGCATAAGTGACACGTTGCGCCGCGGCCTGCATACTCACTGGCAATGTATCGCATGTTCTTGATGCGGGGTCTGACCAAGAAACACAGTCTACAGGAGAGAAGGGGGAAAAACTCAGTGAAGAGAAGTCATGAGGTTGGTGACAGCACCAACTAAAACTGAAACAACGCCAACTCTTTCACCACTTGCGCCTCTCGACAGGCCTACAGGTCTCAGCCTCTCTACAGCTGGGCCCCTCACGAAAACCAGGAATACTGTGCTCAGGGTGGGACACTTTCTGGCCCTGCGCTGCACACAGGAGTTCCTATTCTCAAATAACCTGCTCTCTTATCAGGCAAAATAGGTTGCAAATATGTGTAAGGGATCAAACAAGCATTAAAAAACAACACAAGAAGGTATATAAAACAATGTTTTTGGACTGGGGTTCATGGATGCATTCTCCATGTATCCAGGGGAATCTTTCCCCTAAGGGAGGGTGTACATTACCTATGATTGAGAAATATTAAAAAGAAAAACAAAAGCCAGACAGCAGGCAGTTTGTGACTGTGTCAAGGGAACAGGGCCCATCCGAACACCCCGGGAACCCAGAGGCGGGGGCCCATGGAGGAGGTGGGGCGGCCTCTGAAGGCTGGGTACTTTTCACAGGAGCAGCGAGGACAAGGGGGCAAAGTCACGCGCAGGGAGTTGGGAAGCACGTGCGAGCCCATGTCACGCAGAGGTTGGAAAGGCAGTGCGAGGCCCCATGGGAGACGCCCTTGGCTTCCATGGTGAGCAATTTGGACTTTACTCAAGTAAGGGAAGACTTGCTGGTTCTTGAGAAGAGTGCAGTGAAAATATTTTTGAAAGCTTCGTCAATCTGGTTAGAGATGGCAGACTGGGTTAGAGAGAAGAGGACAGGGGAGGGAGAAGCTGCAGAAAGGGGGAGCGATGAAGGGGCTGGGGCAGAGCCCGGCATGCAACGGTTAAAGTGCAGGGAGGGGAACCGAATCGCAAACATCACAGTGCCAGCTCTCTGCCACGGACGGATGTGTCAAGGGCAGGCATGCTGGGACATCCTGCAGCTTGGAGCCGAGCCGGGCTCCCCCAGGTACTCACTGTTCGCTGGAGCTCAGGGCTGGCCTGTTCTCCACCTTGTACAGCTTGTCTACTTCGTGTTGCTGCGGAGAGAATCCAGTAAGACAAGGGACTTGGAGTGTTCCGAAACCCAAAGCACAATGCAAAAACAGGAGACTTGGGCTCCTATTTATGATAATTCGGGAAATTGAGCTGCCTCCCTGACAACCATTCACTGAGCCTCCCTCAAACTGTCGACAGGAAAACCAAAAACAAAACACTTCAAAAACAATATGGACAACAGCATGGATCCCTCTTTGTGCACCCGATCCGGCTTCCCTCTATTCACCCGAGAAGGGTGGTCACTCCTTAGTCATTTGTACTGTCATCGAAAGAAAACTGCTTAATGAGGAAAGAGTGGCCCAAGTCCACCTGGAAGAAAGGGCAGGTACCTTCAGGATGGAGACATTGGCGATTCGATCCAAAGGGCTCATGAGATCTGCCTCGATGAACAGGTCCTTTCTCCCTGGAAGCTGAAGGAGACAGTGTCCTGGGTCACTCACAGGTCACGAAAGCTCCCACGGCGAGAGCTCGTGCAGCTGCACACTGAACAGAAGCGCAGTCTCTGAGCAGGAAGGGCGCAGACGCCTTCTGCCCCAGCAGCCCATTTGCTGCTATTATATCCACAGTGCACGTTTCTCTCTATGGTCACCTATTTCGTCTTCTCATTTTCTGTACCAGCAAATAAACATCTCACCACCTTTCTCAGGTTAACTCCTTGTCACTTGGCCCTCCATCCTAGCCTGTGACCTTGTCCTCTATCACTGCCCCTCTTCTTCACCACCTCCCCCACCGTGCCTCCCTACAACCCTGGTCCTGCTGGACAGAGGCAAACAACAACAAACCCCACCTTGCATTCTGCAACCCTTTGAACTGCCAAATCTCTTTTTAAGTAGATTTTTTCTTCTAAGTACAAAACTGGTCTATGTTCAACACACTCCCTCACTCCTACCCCAGATCCCTGTCATCTGATTCTAGCATCATCACTCCAGGCTCTCACCTGGCTGGGGAAGGAAAGGTCACGCTGAGTGGCTGGGGGAAGGAACTCACTGCAAGTTTCCTCTCGGCTGGGCCCTGACAAGTGGGGAGGGTGCTGGCAGGGCTACGGTAAGAGGGCAACCCAGCAAAGGCCGGGGAAAGAGAACAAGCTTAACGGTAAGAGCAAAACAAGCACTTCGGTGTGGCTGATGCATAGGCACATGGAGGGCAGTGGTTCTCAATCCTGATGTAAGGGAATCTTGAAAACAATCGTCTAGAACTGGAGCATGATGGGCCAGCCCCAAATGCCAGGTTAGAGAGCTTGGAACTGATCTGCTTCCAAACAGGGAAAAAGAGGAAGCATTTGTGCACTGAAGCATCCTTTTCAGTGAGATAAGTCTGGGAAGTGTAGGTAAAATGGGTTGGAGACAGGAGAAACTGGAGGCAAGGGGTCCACGTATGGGGTTAACATGACAGTCCAAGCAGCCCAACCATGTGGCAGTGAGCGAGGACCTGAGATAGGTTGGTTGGTGGTGTGAACAAAATAGGTTATTTAAGAGACACATGGAAGGTGTCACAGAATTTTTTAAATAATTGAAAAAAATGAACCATGTTAACAGTGCTTGCATCTGATGGTGACATTATAAGTGATTTTTTCTTTGCACTTTCCTTTATCTTGTACGTTTTCTATAACGTGCAGGTATTATCTTATAATCTCTACTTTAAAAAGTCAGGTGGAAGGAAATATCCGTAGGACTTAATAACTGGTTCAGTCAAGAATGAGGGGGAAGGAGAGTCAAAGCCAATTCTGAGGCTTCACGGCTGAACAGCAATGCCCATTAACAAGGGTTAAGACAGAAAAAGCTAGTGTGAAGAGGATGTTATTGCACTGGCATCCACTCTGGCCATGTTGAGTTGCCCTTGTGGCCACCTGTCCCCAGCTACGCTGCATTTACAAGTTTCTCTCCTTGGTCTCATTGACTCTCTTTCCTGTGGCTCTCACTTGAGCTAGTGCCTTTAACTAACACCTCTTCAATTCCTGACATTTGTTGAGTGAATTTCATGTGCAAATCAGGGCACAGAAAAGTGAACTAAAACATGGTCCTAGATCTCCTGAGGTTCTCCCCAAGGCCCCATCCTCACCTTGACTGCAGCTCTACAGTTCCATCTGCTGGACGTTACAGGCAGTATTTCCTACCAGCATCTTAACTTCATCCTACACAAATCAAGGAACCTTCCCCACCAGACCTGTTCCTCTAACTCTTTTTTTCATTTCCATTCAATGTTCATCCTACAAATATTTATTAAGTATATGCCATGTCCCTGAATCTCACAACGTATACGGAGTTAAACAACAGACACGTTCCCTGTCCTCAAGGACCCACCAATCTATTGGGGAACATGGGCATTTAAGAAATAACTACGTATATGTAACAATTATAATTACAATTACAGTAGCAGCGTTATTTTCTTATTAACCCAAGTTTAAAATCTCAAACTCAGCTTTGCTTCTCCCTCAACCTTTACAATCAGTCAATAAGTCTCTGAATCTTCTTTCACTGTGACTTAAAATTCCATTATTTCCCCCCATTCCCAGTGTCACTAATTTTGCACGGGCCTTTATTACCTTAGTCTGATCTATGGTCTCCAAGCTGGCCCTCTGGCTGTCCATTCACCCGCCTCCCCTATGGCTGTTAGAATCGCCTTCAAGTATTGCTTCGTGCCACAAACGAGGGAAAATCCTGTAGTGGCTGCCTACTGTGTAACATGTGATCACTCTCTTTCCTGTAAATGCCTCGTCCTTCCCTGGTTCCTCAACTTTGCTCGTACCAATCCATCTCCCAGGAACACGGTCTCCCATCTCCAAGAAAAATATGCTTATTCTTCACATTCCAGCTCCTTGAAACTCCTAGATCACTCCAGTTAGAAATGACTGCTTATTCTTCAGGCACCCTAGCTATCACTCACTCACCGCATGATACACCGTGGGTGGCGATTTGTGTTTCATACGGCCTCTACTGGATGGAGCGTGAGCTCCCTCATAGTGAAGACGTCTTAACCGCCTTTCCCTCCCAGTGATGCCTGGCACTAGTGATGTGTCCCTCGCCTTTATGAGAAAAAGGTGGTTTCAAAGAACTCTCTGGCCAGGTCTCCCAGGTCGTCCTCCCTGAGCGCTTCATTTCGGGTCTGCCGTAGAAGCTCCAAGAACAAGACCAAAGGCCAAGAACACACTCAGGGGGACTCAGCAAGGAAGAGCCACGCGTCCAGTGCGTGCAGCAAAGAACCCCGGCGCGGCGGGCACTGACCTGCTCCAGCAGGTAGATGAGCTGGTCTCGGGCCAGCCTCTTGAGCATGGAGAAGTCAGGCAGCTCCGGGGCGTCCGGCCGATGGGGGAAAGCCATGGCCGCGGGGTGTAAGAAGGGGGTCGCCCTCCGCTCTCACAGGGCCCGCAGCAGCCCAGGGTAAGCGCAGGGTGGCTCTCCTTCAGGCCTGGGCACGGACTTTGAAAGAGCCCCCGAAGGGGCTCTCACTCTTCAGCTGCGCTCGAGGAATGAATGGCCACCTCCTGGCCGGACAGCGGCAGCCTCGGGTTACCCTCGTCTCAGGCCTGCAGCCACCGTGTCCGGATCCCTGACAGCTCCGGTCTACAGGTCCGCAGGATTCGGGTCTTCAAGGCTGCAGGGAGAACTCCGCCTCCTGACGGACAGAAGAGACTTCCGGGACCTTCCGGAAGTCTCCCTCCCTAGACCGGGGCTTGGCTTACCGGGAAATGGACGGCGTCCTGGAAGGGACATTTAGAAACGGGAGTCAACGCGTCCAAGTTCAAGCCTCATTTCTGGCCAGAGGAGCGTGTTCCTATGAGAAAACTACTGTTTAAGGGCACACTCAACTCTCCTAGCTAACTCAAGCGAGGGTTGGGCACTTGCTCGATTTTCAGGACTTCGTACAATGGGTGGAACCAATCGGAGGCTGAAGAGCACTGATCATTGGGGATCTTGACTGTCAATCAAACCTACTCCTCTTTAGGGCGTGCTAGCTGGCAGCTCGTGGGCCTTCGAGCTGCAGAAGAGACACGGAGACCTGGGGAGTCGGATTAGGGTGAGGGGAGAGAAGGCGGTGGGACTCAATGGGAGCTAAGTCCCGCCGGCTGTGACTTCGGATACCGGGTTTTTGCCTCATTAATGCCCTCCACGGGAAAATGGATTAATAAGCTGTGGCGTGTTCATAAAAACAGATGAATAAATGAAAAAAGCCAGAATGAGAGTGGCATCTGTGTGATGCCATTTGCAGAAAGGTTCTAGAAAAGGACAAACTAATCTGTGTTGAGAAATTTTTAGAAAAGTGCTTGACTTTGGGATGATAACTGGAAACAAATTAGGGAATCTTCAGGGGTGATGGTAATTATATCTACCTATTTAGAGGTGGAAAAAAATAAGAGTCATAAAGGATAGATCCGGCTAACAATAACCTGAACTCAGTAAGTAATCAATCTTAATATCATCCTCACCTCCTGGTGAGAGGCATAGGAAGCACAGAGCATCACCCATTGCCAAAAATTTGACCTGATCAAGCCTCAAGGTGAGCTATGAGTTCAAAGGAAATATAGAGGGTAGTGAGAACATGTTAGAAGACTCATAAGGATGAAATCAAAATGCAGGAAATTGTATGAGACAAATGACCTGTCAAGGGGTGAGGGGAATCAAGTGGAAGGGGAAACCACTTCAGAATACGAGACTTCTGGAACATATCAACACTATGCACGATTGCAGTGTGGACCTTGTTTGGATCCTAATTGAAAGAAATTAGCCATAAAAAACATTTATGGAAAAAATCAGAGAATACTACCATGGTATTAGCTGAAATTAAGAAATTACTAAAACTTCAGTTACAGTAATGGCGTATATATATCTATGTTAACTAGGAGTCCTTATCTCTTGGATATATATACTCAAGTACTTACAGTTGAAATATGATGTCTGGAATTTATTTTAAGCCTGGAGTGTGTGGCAAGTGCAGGATAATGAAAAGATTGCCATTTGTTCACCATTAAAGATGTGTGGTGGGTACACGGGTTCATTGCATTACAATATTCTCCCTACTTTTGTATATTTGAAAAATCCTGTAATTATCAAGCAAAAAACTTTTATGTTCACGCTGGACTTCAAGAGCTCATCTAGCATTTTATACTGAGCCCCCCACTCACCCACACACACATTTTAAGACTGAATCTCAACAGCAGAGAGGCTGCCCTGAACAGATGACACACATACACTCCACGGTACGGGTACTTAAGTCCCCTCTGTTGTCCAGTTTACCAGCCTCTTGAGCTTGGCCCCCAGGTTTCTCTGAGATGTTCACTCTACGCACGGCTGCTGCTTCTCCAGTCCCAATAGAACCATGTCATCTGTTGCTCCCCGCACCAGATGTGCTCCCTGCACAGTGCCCCTGTGCCCCTGTGGGTTAGAATCCAAGATACATTGATAGGATGGAGCAGAAACAAGTCAACCTGGAGGGGGCTTACGCCTTGTTGACTGTTATCTGCATGGGTGGGCTGGCAAGGGGGGAAAAAGCAGGGCTTTCTGCCAATGTGGACTGGCTGTTTGGCATAAGTTTCCCCAATCATTTCTTCACTCCTATTAAAATTTATGTTGGGAGCTGGAGCTGCAGCAACAGACGTTGTCTCCTGCCCTCATGGGGTCTACATTATATTGGGTGGATAATGACAAATACAGTGGTCACATTTTTCACATATTGGGGAAAATTAAACAGGGTGTGGTGATAGTGAGAACATGAAGGGAGGTGCTTTAGATCTGGTGATTAGGGAAAACCTATGGAAGTAACATTTGATCTGAGTCCTGCATGACAAGGAGCCAGCTGTGTGAAAACCTGGGGACAAAGGACCAGTAAGTGTAAAAGCCTTAGAATGACATTTGCAAGAATGGAAAGATTTAAGCTCAGTGAACAAACAATAGAGAATGAGGTAAATGGGGGTAAGTAGAATACCTATCCGAGTTTGTAACAACAGCTAAAATTTTCCATAGCCTACAGGGAAAAGGGCACGATCAAATGATTTGCAGGAGTTAAAACTGCAAATTTAAATAGTCAATCTGCATCTTGCACCTCTTGAACGACTAAAAGGTTCTAATGGCAAATGACCATATTCTTTAAAATCATAAAATTGATAAGCTTCTACTAGAAACTACAAAACCAGTGAGAACAAGGGCCTTACCTGCCCAACGCTGCAATACCAACATCTGGATTTCCTTTGATTGGCAGGTGATAAGGCCATTTAAACTGAACAAATGGTCTAGTTAGCAGTAAGCAACGATATTTTAATTGCTGTCATGACATCTGAAATAGGAAGATTTTATAAAGACCATCAATAACAGGTTTGGAATATCAGTTTTCATTAAACATCCTGCATATATTTAAGCTCTGAATAATCAATTTTTGCTGTAAATTGTTAAAAGACATGGTTGAAAACTGTCACTGGGCTTCTGCTGCTTGCATGTCTCATTCTGTCTCTATGACAATCGCTATTATAAAAAAGTACCTCTAAATTTTAAAGGCCTTGAATTAAGGATCAGACCTGGGTTCAAGTACAGTGTTGCTACTTACTAGCAGTCATGTGGCCTTAGGCATATCCAAACTCCTTTGACATGGTGTCATTTGTTAAAAGGGGCCTATTATCTGTTTTTGACTACATCATAATACCCTTGCAAAGATGTGGTGAAAAACTGAAAAGATACTACTAAACTTTTGAAAGGGATTGGAGATTATGTTGAGGGCCCCAAAGCTTTTGCCTACTTTGCATAAAAAAAAAAATCAAACCACCCCTGCATAAAAAAAAAAATCAACACCCCCCGCACTCTGCCCCAATCTTTTAGAACCTTAGCAACTAAAAGAAATCCCGTCCTTTTTACCTGTCAAAATTCAATGCTGAGTAGTGACTGGCAGAGCTCTCTGCTGGGGAGTCCTCTGGCCCCATCTCCCTCCCAATGTTCAATAGCAAGGGACCCTTTGCCTCTTCCATTCCCTCCCCCTCCCTCCTCTCCAGGTTTCGCAGGTAAACCCTCCCACCCCACAGAGCACCAATCAACAGATCTCTATGTTTCATTTTATTTTGCGCATAATGAAAACAATCAATTGACTAAGCAGTTCCAGAACTGTTAGTGTTCATAAATCAAGAAAGAAACAAAGTCAGAAAGCCAACTTTTTGATTTCTCCCAAACATATTTTACAAGTATGACAGAAACCCCTAACACATGCAACACAGGCTGGTTCGGACACAGAGAGCTTAAGCAAGAAGGGTGAGTACTGATTATCCACACTGGTCAGACCAGGAGCCATGCTCAGGCAAGCTGGACTGTACCTGGCCAGTCATTCACACTGCCCCCACATACACCTGCCCCGTGAAGTTCGTTGTCCCTTGTCAGATGGAAATCCACGCAGTTCTTTCTTCCATTTCCAGGCTCATCACTTCCTCCTATTCCAAGGCGATAATCCATACACAGAAATCCAGGCAGCTCAAAAATACATTTCCCCAGCTGTGTTTCACGCATCTCCACAAGCCAGGCTTCGGTTCAAATTCTATACAGGAAGTTCCCATTGTCGTCAAAGAACTCTCGTCCCCGCTGCACTACTTTACTACTGAAGTTCTGGTCACCCAGTTCTTCTGCCTTCAACTCTTCCAGCTGGTTCCCACTTGGCAATCCATCACTGTCAGTTCCTCTGGCGCCCTCACAGTTGGTGGAATACTTCTGCAGCTCTCTCTGATGACCTCGGGCCGCAGAAACAGGCACGAAGCTCTCCTTCCCCAGGCCCTGGGTTCCTTTATTCCTTCCCTTCTGTCTCCTTGGTGGGTTTGTACTGTGCGTATTTGGTTCTATCACCTTCAAAGCTGTGCTGTAACCCTGGCCTTGGTATGAGGCTTCACCTCCTGACAGAGAGCAGCCTGCAGAAAGCTGCTCCCAGGTATCCCCAGAACCTGGAAGCTGGCAGAGAGAGTGGGCGAGCGCAGCTTTCTTAAGAACTTTTTGATCCTGCTTCAGTTTCTGCTCCAATGTGGGTACAAACTTGCTTTTTAAAACCCTTCTGATCACATCGGTACTAACATCAAAGCCTTCCGCCAATCTGGGAACTGACCAGGACTCTGCAAATTCCTTATGTAAATACCTATAGGAAAACGAAGCAGTTTTTCAAATTGTCAAGTCTTCTATCAGAACAGCTAACTGATAATATTAGTGATAAATGCATAAGAGCTGTAAACATAGGCTGTGTTCTACTCCTGTATGCTGAGAGCAATACCCAACCAGTGTTAGATCACTTTACTTCACATCTACTGACCTCCTCCCACTGCACAGTGGCCCCAGTCAATCCTGGTGGATGCATGAAGACTGTCCTTCCCCTTAAAGAACATAAATTCGGTGGCCAAGACAAATGTTAACATACAACACTGTGGTGTCATAGCACAGGATGTTGTGAGAACACCCACAACAGAGACCCAAGAACAGGCTATCACAACACTTGCAGCATGACCCAGGAATTGCTTCAGAATGTCGATGTTAAAGCTGGTCTGCAAGGATGAAAAGGAGTAATAACCGGGAGAGGAGAGGAAGAAGAGATGAAAAATACTGATAGTAGAGTGAGCATGTGAAATGCAAGCTGAGTTATTGTGGGGAATAACTCAACTTGTCTGACAGTGAGGGCAGGAGCAAGATCATGCCATGCTTAGGAGCCTGGAGTTTACCCCAAAGCAACCGCGAACCAAGGAAAGCTTTTAAGCAGTGGAATGCCACAAGTGAATTTTCATTTTGAAGCTCAATCCAGCAGTAGTTCTTCAGTGGCAAAACTAGAGATGGGAAGATCAGGCAAAGGCTGTCATAATAACCCAGGCAGTATGAACTGAAGTGGTGGCAATGAGAGCAGAGGAGGGAAGAGACCTGAGAAATATTTAAAGAAGGCCAAGTGGTAGAACTTGTTAAGTGAGGAAGAAAGCTGAGATTCAGGATTCCAGTCTGGGTGACTTGTGGGATCATTCAGGGTTATAGCAAAAATAGGGGCATAATTAAGTTGTCCAGGAACAGTGATAAGTTCTATTTTGTACGTTGAGTTGGAGGAACCTGTGTGACATCCAAAGAGAGATATCTGATGCATAGCTAAATATAAATAGAGTTCAGAAGAAAAACATGGACTGAAAATGATGACTTTGGAAGTCATAAGCCAAGAGCAAAGGTGGCTGAAGCCATGTGGTTGGCTGACATTAGGCAGGGAGATATGCAGAGATAAAATGACGGAGAACACAACTCTAAAAGAAAAAAAAACCCAGCAATATTTAAGACAGAGGAGGAAGAAAGGGCATTCAGGAAGGAAAGAGAAAAGCAGCCCTAAAAATAGAAGCAAGTGGTACCTGGGTCAACAGAGAAGAGAATTTCACAAAAGCTGACCATGAGGTCAAATGCTGCAGAAATGTTAGGGAGGCTAAAGACCAGAGTGTCAGTTATGCCTAGATTTGTGGAGAATGTGCCTAGATTTATTTCATAGACAAAACAAAAAGCAAAGGTAGGCAGTCCGCTTGGAACAATACAAAGGAAGCACTTAAGCTGACAGAAGTAGGTCCCTAAGGAGTGAGGTTGGGCCATGACCTAGAGCAGAGAGAATTAGTGCTGGACAAGTTTCCTTTGAGATGTAAAGAGAGTACAGGATTGAGGTGGAAAACAAGAGGGAAGACCAAGGAGCTTAGAAGGATTCCTACCTAAGGACCTGTTTTTCCTTTGAAGTAAAAGGACATTTACAGACCACAATTTATGTGACAGGTAGGAAGACTAGAAAAAGCTTTTGTTCTAGACAGGAGAGGAAGCCAATGGCGAGAGGTGCTATAGGCTCACAAAGTCCTCTTGACCAGCTCTACAGAACCTTGAAGTCTCAATTCCAGAGTCATTCTGATGAAAACGGAATATGGCGCATAACCCACAGATGGCTATTCAGGAAAATTTATCAGAGTGCAAATTCATTTGCCCTTGGACCCGCAACTCTACCTCTGGGAATGTATGAAACAACTACGCCTGGCAGATACAGTGTATGTCCAGTCATTCTCTAGAGCCAAGATTTTCAACCTTTTCACCTCATGGCACATAAACTAATTAAGACAATTCTGCAGCACAACAAAAATAATTTTTTTTTGGCCAACCTGACCCCCTCCCAAAAAAGGCATATTTTGATTCATTCACATAGGATGGCTACTGTTACTTTTTTACTGACAATATAATGGAAAAGAGATCAGTGCCTCTGGCTAGTCAGGGACTGCCTATTTTAAAAATTCTTGTGGCATACCAGTTGAAAATTGTTGCCCTAGAGCACTATTTGTGATAGCAAACTGGTGAAAACAACCTAAGTACTCATCATAAAGGCTG
Organism: Mormoops blainvillei; assembly: GCA_004026545.1. Lineage (NCBI taxonomy): Eukaryota > Metazoa > Chordata > Mammalia > Chiroptera > Mormoopidae > Mormoops > Mormoops blainvillei. The sequence goes on along the minus strand of PVJD01005299.1, from coordinate 77,924 downwards.
CTTAACAAAACTATGGTTTCCTATAATTTCTATAAAAGAAAAGGCTTTTTTTTTGAAGTAGAAAGATATCAAGTGAAAAAAGTAGAGACAGCATGTATTTATAGTATCCTGCTGTTTGTGATTAAGATGAAAATAAAATCTGTAATTGTAATTGCTATATTTGTACAAGGAAACCTAGAAAAAAAGCCCAAAAAGCTTTAAAAATGGCACCCATAGGAAACTGGCTGGGATCAATACCTGTTAATGTGTATAACACATTACTATGTTCTAATTTTAAACCACATGTAATGTAATCTATTCAAAACAAAAAAACTTAAAATTTAAGAATCTCTTTTAAGATTTTCTCAGCTACAGATCCTCTCCTCAGAAAAAAATGGGCATAACCATGAGAGCTCCCATCCCTGAATCTTAGGTTAAGCACATCCTGATTTACTATCTAGGGTTTAAATGCTATGAGGTCTGTAACTGACTATTTTAAAATTTCAGCAAAATGAACTAACCGTGTCAGTGTTAAAAAAAACTTGATTTTTGTTAAAAATCAAGATGACAGGTTTACGGCAGTTCATTATATTACTCTACTTTAAGAAACTGTAAATGAGCCCCCGTCAGGTAGCGCAGTTGGTTAGTGTGGTTCCAGACGCCAAGGCTGCAGTCAGGTCAGGGCACGTGCAAGGAGCAACCAATGAACGCATGGATAAGTGGGACAACAAATCCACGTTTCTCCTTCTCCCTTCTTCTCTCGCTCTAAAAACGGGAGTAAATACTAAAAAAGAAATCTGAGCCCTGCCTGGTGTGGCTCAGTGGATTGAGTGCTCACCCGTGAACTGAAAAAGGTCTCCAGTTCAATTCCCAGTCAGGGCACATGCGCGGGTGGCGGGCCAGGTCCCCAGTTGGGGGCGTGCGAGAGGCAGGCAATGGATATACGCTCTGTTATCGGCATCTCGCATATCCATGTTTCCCTCCCTCTTTCTCCCTCCCTTCCCCTCTCTCTAAAAATAAATAAATAAAATCTGTTTTCAAAAGTCTGAAATGATAAGAAAAGAAAACGGAAAAACCCCATCGTCAACTCCCGTATCCTTCCTTCCCTCCTCAACGCAGCAGATCCAAACACCAGGGGGGGTTCTTACCGGATCTGCTCCATGGCTTCCCTCGTCAGAGTCCTGGGCGGGGCACCTGGCGCCTCCATTTGCCTCCGAATTTTCTGGAACCGGATGGCTTTTTTCTGTTGTTTCAGGGCGCTGGAGAAGAGAACCAATGGCAGAAGCCATGCGTGGAAGCAAGGTGGGTGGTTGAAGAGTCTCAGACTAAATCACGGAGCGCCCAGCCCTCTTCTCTTTGTTCACTGCCCCAGAAATCTAACATCTACAACAGCCCTTGAGCAAGCCGAACTCTCTAAACGGGTGATGAAATACGTCGCTGGTGAAGGGACTCGTGGTCTCAAAAGAGCTGAACACCTGTCCCTGCGCCTCTGGTAAAAGTAAGAAACAAGGGCCGCTGCGGATACGACGGCTGGATGCCCGGCACCCAGGGGGCGCGGCCTGGGCCACCGGGGCGGGAGGCCCCGCTTCAGGCTGAGGGCCCGGGAAGGAGCTGGTACCTCTCCACCTCCTGCAGCTCCCGCTCCTCAGGTTCCCAGTCGGAATCGGGGTCCGGTTCGCGACCGATAGAGCCTGGGCCTGCCACTCCTCGGGTCACGAAACCACAACGAGCGACGGCAGCACGAACACGACCAGCACGCAAGAGGCTCAGGGCACCCGCCATGTTGACAGAACTGCCTTATGCCTGAAACGCGGCAACAACGGAAGTCGAAATCGGAACCGGAAATGGAAGGACCGGAAGGAAGCGGAGAGGGGCCCAGGTCCTTCCAGCTTCCGTCGGAAGGCGGGCTCTCTGGGCTTGAAGAGCTCTGTAGCCCATCCTTCCCTGGTGTTAACTGTGGAGAGAGATTTCCTGATACGCGAGAGTCAGAATGAGTTGGAGGACAATTCTGCAAAACGGCATAAACTTTAATAAAAAGATGGGTTCAGTTGCCGAGAGCCAACCCTTCCCCCCAACGGCAGCCCAGGGCTGGCCGGTCTCCCCAACGGCAGCCCAGGGCTGGCCGGTCTCCCCAACGGCGGAAGGACATCCTCAAGGCCGTCCTCTGACGGCGACAGCCCCGTGCCTTGGTCACTTGGCTCCTCTGGGGAAAAGGCACCTTGTCGCCGGGATGAGCTCCAGCCCCCGGCGCACCAGGGTTTAGACCCATCGCCTAGCGATAAATCCAGGCTTAGGTTTGAAGGGCGGAGATGAGTGCGTGGCCGGCCCTGGCCCCTGCCTTCATTGTTTTTTGGTCCGAAAATAATCTTGGGATATTGAGGAATTCTTGGGTGTCTTTGTGTTTGTGCATTATGCAAACAGGATTCCTGGCCAGGGCTTTTCAAACTTAAGTTTGGTGGCAGTCTTTCACTGAGCAATGCTTGAAGGCCTTTTGCCCCTTAGGAAGCTTGAGGGGTTCCCCAGCAGAGGTCGAACGCTGGGCTTCCTTCCTGCATTGACCTGTGGTGGCTGATGTCCAGGCGTGCAGTGGTACTCTACATCAGAGGTGCAGAGGCAGGGCAGAGGGGGAGGTGCTGGGCCTTGGCTGCTTTGTGTTCACAGTTTACCATGGAGGACAAGGTGCATTCAGTCCATGGGCTACTTACCACTCTTTCCCGTTGCAGAGAATAGCCCTGCTTTGGGGTTAAAGAGGATGGCACTGATCCTGCCATGGCTCTGTTTATGGCTTCTAGCCTCCTGCTGGCTTGGCCTTCTGCAGTGGAAACATGGGTCCCCCTGAGTTGCTACTCACAACTCTTTCCCATCTGTTGCTCAACGACCAACACGGAGGAATGGCATCCTATGCTTCCCTCCAGCATCTTTACCACACTGTATGCTAATTGGTGCATTTACTTGCCCATTTCCCTGTTATGTTTGTTGAGTTTGTTGAGTGATGGGACTGCCATTTCTATCACCAGGTTCTAGCACATAGGAGGAGGTCCAAATGGGTCCGCTGCCTCCCACATTCCCACACTGCTGGAGGTGCCACATTACATTTTGGGAGCATCCCAGCTGTAATATCTGCTAGTGGGACTTTAATGACCAAAACTAGTTTTGCATACTTACGGCTACTGGGCCTGACTCTGGGAATGGGAAAAGAGCGCCCTCCAAATTTCTTCACTGACAATGAACAGGGGCCAAAGGCGGCTGGATCTCTTATCCAGTTGAAGTTCCTGGGCTGTAGGTTGCACGGGGCATGATGCAGAAGTGCCGTATTCACGCTTGGCAGTGGCCCTAAGATCCTGGGGATCAACTCATGGGGTCGAACTGGATGCAGGAAAAGAGGAGGGCCCTGCTCTTTGGCGGCCCCTCTCAGGAGGACCAGTGGGAACAGACTCACAGATGGCAGTTCTGGACTGCTCAGCCCGTCCTGGTGAGATCTAGGCTAGAGGAGAAAAGCAGCCTCTTACCACATTTCTTGTGAGGCTGGGTGGAGTGGTGGAAAAAACAGATAACTGAAAATTCTCTTCCAGGCCATGGCCACTACCTAACCAGTTATTCCTCTGGGGCTCAACAAAAACAGGACCCAACAAGTTAGCTACTACTCCAGGGAACAGTGAATGCGGCAGCTGTTTTGTAAGCCCAAGGCTTTACTTACCTCCCCTGAGAGCCATGGCACTGGCAGTACTAGGGAGAGATTACACAGAAGCCACTGAAGGTGGTGGGTCAGTCATGGGTTTGGGGTTATTGCCAGATAGGACTACAGCGAACAAGTCTCTTGTGAGAAGGCTGGGAGCTGCACTTGGCTGGATGTCACTATAAAAGCAAGGGAGCTTGGGGAACAGATGTAAAAAGAACCAACAGGCCCTTTCCTAAGGCCCAGCATGGACTGCTTTCCTAGGCTCCACTGCCAGACACCATCACATTAGCCTCCTGGGCCGTTGCCACCACCATGTGCCGGTATTGCCCTTGTTCCCTGCTGTGGGAGATGCTGCATAGTGACCCTCACCCGATACTCATGGAGTTTTTTCTGGTCCTGGTGGCCGGAGTGCACCATGCTGGCGATCTGCTCTACAATACCCATGCTTCGGATGAGATTCTCCCTTTGTAGCAGGGCCTTCAACCGCTCTAGCTCCTCCTCTTCCACAATTTCTTGAGGCTGCATGGTGTCCAGGTATTCTGGTAGCAGCTACAAGGTACATGAGAGATGCATGCAGGATCTCCAATGACGAATCCCAACCATCAAACAGGGACGACTGCAGGACTCGTGCCCACTCTACTGCCGTCCCTTCCCTGATCCTAGCTCCAGGTTCCTTTCGCTATCCGTTCTCTCACCTCTTGGTCCAAGAGGTCAGATTTAATATACTCATTAGGAACTCATCTCTCTCATATCTCTCTCTTTTGCAAACAAGAGGGGAAGAGGACAGCAGAGATTCCTTTCTCTAATACTTCCAACCCATTTTGCTGCAGAAAGTCAAGAGCCACAAAGCCCCGGACACCTCTTTCTTCGGGTTCCGGTTCCTGCAAGCCAAGTAGGTGGGAATGCCCCGGAGCCTGGTCCTGTGACGGCTCTTCTCCCCTGCCGACTCCCCCTGGTTCTGCTCCTTGTTTTCCTTTGGCTTCTTAGTGTCTAAGATCTCCCGCTGCTCCTGCTTGAGGCGGATCTCTTCCAGTTGCTGCCTGACAAGACACAGCAGCTTCAGATACTGAAGAACGTACGTGGGGAAGAGTGGGAAGGGGAGCGAGGGTGAATGGGGATGGGAAAAGAGAAGGAAATGATGATCTGGTTGGGGGGCTGATGGGAGAGGAATGCAGGGGAAGGTGGAAAACCTACTAAACCGAGTCATTAAGACTGAAAGGATGTATAAGTCCATCCCCCTTTCCTCAAGTGTCTGGCATCCTCTCCACCCTGCTGGGGAGCAATGACTTCAGGATTTGCCCCCACCCAGGTGGAGAGAGACGCAGGTAGGGCAAAGTACCTGGCGCACTCCTCTCTGGCCTTGGAAGCCGCTGTCTCCTGGAAGAGGGAGCCACTGTGCTTGAAGAAGGGTGCATACTTCTCGGTGTCAGGCCTAGGGTAGATCCTCCGGTAGCCCCCCAGGTGGGAGTCCTCATAGCTTTCCTGGTCCAGCAGTGCTGCCTGGGACAGCTCCGTTTGTTCGCGCCTATGAAAACCAAGCTTTGGGTGAGGCAGGGGAGGGCTGTAAGAATGCCGTGTTGGGAAAAGAAGGCTGGCTGAGGTCCTGAGGACCTCCTGCTAGCTTCACGGCCTTTCGGGCCCCTGCCCGTATGCCACAAGCTGCCAAGCCCATCTGTGGCCAGTCCCACCTGAATAATGAAAACAGGCTTGACTTCCAGAAATCTGGTTGTCATCTTCAGTGCAGTGAGGTCCACTCATATGCTAGCACCAAGTTATCACAATCTTACAGGTTTCTGATTATGGAAAATTGGGTTTCTAATTACAGAAAATCTAGAGGAGCAAAAAAGAAGACAAAAATTGCCCATAGTCTTATGATGCAGTTGGTATGCTGGTTATGAGCACAGATTCTGAGGCAGGACCTTCTGACTTTGAATCCTGGCTTTGCCACTCACCACTATGCTCTTAGTTTATTCCTTCCTTCCTTCCTTTCTTGTTTTAGATGACAGTCGGATCACACAACAACCTTTTCTAAATGGCTGCCTAGTTCTAGTGTATGAGTCTATTTGTTTATTAACTCCAGCAGTTTCAACCTTTTACCGTCTTTGAAAGACATGATTCACAAAGTCACATGCACAGTGCAATCTAGCGCAAACCTCCAGGGCTTGTACAGTTACACTTCATCTCCACTCGCACAAACAGTGGAGTGCCTGCTGTGTGCGAGGCTACTGAGATAGCATCATAAATCAGATACACACTGGCCCTGCATCTAGCAATGCGAGTGGAGAAGAGCGATGTTATTATTATAATAATTCTAAATCTACTCCAATTCATTTTTATGTATCATTAACAAACTAATTTAGTATCAGCAACAAATTACCGTGTTTGTATCCCATCTTACAATTAAAACAACAGTGGGTGAACAATACTGATTTAACTTGTCCCCTAAAAACAAAAAAAAATGACAAACCATCCCCCCCTAATATTGGACTAAACTGTTTTGTTTCATTACTATAAACTTTCCTTTTTAAATATTTTATTTATTTATTTTTAGAGAGAGGGGAAGGGAGGGAGGAAGAGAGGGAGAGAAACACCGATGTGAGAAACATCACTCAGCTGCCTCAACCTAGGCGCATGCAACCTAGGTGCATGCCCTGAACAGGAATTGAACTGGCGACCTTTTGTTTTGCAGGACAATGCCCAACTAACTGAGCCACGCTGGTCAGTGCTCATTGCTACAACCTTTCTCAGGAAATGGTTTCTATAGAGACTTTGTTTAAAAAAGAAACAGTCAAACCACAGAAAGCTAATAAAGCTAATGTGCTAATATGAAATAGCTCTAAGATACATCGCTTAGCAGGGTACAGAGTGTGAACGTTATGCTGCTGCCTGGGTAGTAAACGGAGAGAAACGATTTGTATAAATACATGTATGAATGTCCATTAAATATTTGTGAAAATAGATGAATGACCCAAGGAACACTGATTAGCTCCAGGGGGGAAACTGAATAGCTGGAGAAGGGTAGAAGACACTAGTCACTGTATCTTTTGCACTTTGAACATAATTATCTATGATATATGATGTATTATCTATGCAAAAAATAAAAATGTTTTTAATAGCAAATCAGCCTCCGGCTGCCTTCTCCACCTAGAGAAGGGCTTTTATTCTCAGGAAAGTGGTAACAAAGCAGGATGTTACACAACGGACCGTGTTGGGCACCTGGAGTACCTGGCTTCTCGCAGCTCTTGGTGGCACTGCAAAAGCCGCTCTTTGACTCGCCGCTTCTCCTCCTCCAGCACCTTCCTTTTGTCACAGCCCCGGAGGTTGATGAGGACCATGGTGTCACACAGGAGTGCATCCTTCACCTCTTGATCCAGGCGTGAGTCAGTGGTGAAGCTTGGTGAGTGGTTTACCTGCCAGGGGGAGTCATTGTCCACCCCCTTCCTAGACCACCCAAACAGGTGGCAGTCTCATGCAGGCCCCAGTGGAGGGTGTAGGAGAGACGCCCACCTCCAGTGGCCTCAGCCAAGGAGAGTGGATATTCTGACCGCCAAGGCCACTAATGCACAGGCTGGTGAGAGCCAATCAGAGTAGTTGTTTAGACATACTGTCCTTAAAGGCATGGCTTACATGAGCAATACTTGCAATCCAAAACCTGGACTCCTATGGTGGAGGCTAGAGACCACCAAGATTTGGCTCAAATCTTGTCCAAAGTATAGAAATCTTATGCCTCCTGCAACTCCTCCCCACCCTGGTGCTGCTACGCACCCCATTCTCTGCTCCACCACCTGAGTGTGCTCCAGTCCCAGGTGTCCTGCTCAAGGACCTTGGTTTTGCAAAGCCCAGGAGATAATCCTCACCTCCAGCAGCCAGGGCTTCAGCTTGTGGTCCAGCAAGATGTCAAAACCAAGGATCTCAAAACAGGCACAAGTACCTCCACCCAGATATTGGGGAAAACAGGTTCGGTAGTTGTGGCGAAGAACAGAATGAGCCGAGATGATAGTTTTGATGATGATGTCCTCGATGCCCCCCCATATCTCTCGGGGGTTGTAGCTGTGTTCTTGCAGCCAGGTGTCGACCGTCGACAGCTTCCTATGAGGCCAGTGCTCAGAGAAAGACCACTTCCTTGGCCAGTGGGGCTGGGCTGCAGGCGGGAGGCTCCCTAACCCTAACTACATCCATGCCTAGGTTCCTTGTGCTTTAAAGAGTGGCCGCCAGCTCGGAGCAGGGTTTAGTTATCAGGGTGGGGCTGGGACCTCACTTGGCGGTCAGGCACAGGACAAGGGTCTGTAAAGGTTGAGTTTTTCTGAGCAGTCAGGCTCCCAAGAGCCAGTCTCAGTTTCATGGGCTATTGAGACTAGGGCTAAGGGACAGGGGAAGAAAACAGCGTGGGGAGTACCTCTTACTGCCCACAGCATCGTCCCGGACAAAATTCTCACTGTGTTTGTTGATAGCATAGTTGGTCAGGTGCATGCAGACATCCTCCTGGGAAGAGAGTGGCCCTGTGTCTCAGGGCCGTGCAGCGCTCCTTGCCAGCCCTTCACTGCCTTTTGAGTACCCAGGGCTGCTCATCTCCTGTCCTGCTCTGTCCCCCCACCCCTGGGGAGGACTGTGCTGGCAGCTTTTGGGGTGGAAGGTGTGCTGTTCCTCCCCTCTCAGCCTGGTGCCGAAGCCCTCACCGGCTTCACTCCTTGTTATGGGTGAGAAGCTAGCTGCATGGCAAGCCTCCCTCCCTGGTTTCCCCGAAACACCTCAGCACTTAGCAGTGGAAAAGGAGAGGGTGCTGCCCGGCCCCAGGACTGCCCCCGGCCCCTTACCAGGTTGCTCTGGTTGGGCTCCACGTAAGGCACGGTGGCAAAGCGGGCCAGGCCCTCCTCGTATATGAAGATCCGAAGGGGGTCACAGGATGTGAGCAGGACATAGATTCGCATGTCAAACTTGAAGCCATCAATGAGGAAGGGCTGAGAGTGCACAGAACCGCCAGGGAAATACAATGCTTTGAAGTGCTTACTCTGTATCACACAGGGTCCTGTGTGCTTCAAATATGTAAGAGCTTGTTTAAAGTTCACAATAACCGTATAAAGTAGTTACTGTTATTATTCCCATTAACAAGGGAGGAAACTGAGGTACAGAAAGCGTAAGACTGTTGCCCAAGCCCAGTGCATCTAAAAAGTGGAAAAACAGATTCAAACCCAGGCAGGCCAGCTCTGAACCAGGGGTCCATATGGCTTCCAAGATAGCGGGAGACGGCAGAAAGTGTACGAGCCTGAAACTGGCTTCCTCCCTGGCTTTGAGAGAGATGAGGCACCCCAGTGCTGGCAGAGGGACCTTGTGGTCCTGAGCCGCCCTTCACCTTGGAGATGTACTGCTGGCAGATCATATGCTCTCCTGGCTTAATGTCCCGGAGATTTCGGGTGATGAAGATGCCACGGCCCTGACAGCCACTGTCTGGCTTGCAGATGAACGTTCGGGTTTTCCGCTGACGACCACAGGCCTGGAAGTCTCCGTAGCTACGTGCAGACAGAGGCTGCTGGTCAGAAAGCTCCTGTGCATCGTGGCTGTCCCAGGCCCCTGTGGAGCCCCTCCTGCCCTCTGGTCTGGGCTCTTCCTGGAGACCTCAGTCCCAGAGCATGCAGCTCCCATCCCCTGAGGCATTCCAGGTCACAAGGCCAGAGCCTGCAGGGAACGGAGATAGCGACCCCTTTCCACCCCAGCGTCTCACTCACTCCGCGGGGAGGCACCAGGTGCGAGGGAAGATGCTGTACTCCAGGGGGTAGAGTTTCTGCATGCGCTTCAGGTTCCGAGCCAGCAGGTCTTTGCGGCAGATTTCTGTCATGCCAGGGAAGTGGTTGATTTTCTGAAACAGAGCCAGTTGGTTATACTACCCCCTAGAGTAAGGGGCTGTTCCTGGGGCCTGGGCATCCGGAAAGAAGCAGAGAAGGACTGGGAAGGTCAGAGCAGTCAGCGGAGGTAAACCCTACCTTGTACCCAAAGGAGAAAACAGAAGATGCCCTAAGGCAGGTGAGAAACCCCCTCCTTGGTCTCTCCCCACAACACACATAATACTGGGGTTAGGAAGCGGGTTAGTGAGAAGGGCAAGACAGGTCTGGAGCCACCTTAAACACCCCTCAGACCACCAGGGGCTAGTTCTGTAAGAGTAATTGGCGTGTGGCAGCACAAAACAAATGACAAAACATTTCCCCAAAGAGAAAAGAACACTGGGAAGCAGTCCACTACCCCAGAGGGCACAGCACTGCCAGCAACCCCGCCATCTGTCCGCAGTGTGGGAGGCAGCCTGTCACCGTGGCTCGGGGCTCTCTCGCTGGCTTTCCCACTCGCTAGCTGCATGAGCCTCTGAGGCGCAGGGTCTTCTTAACAAAAGGCATCTGCCACTCAGGGTTGTTTTTGAGAACTTAATGAGGGAAGAATGTAAAGGCAGTGTCTGACTGGCTCTTCTCCTCGTGGGACAAGCTACAATCTCCTTAACGAGGAGGTTATTTATTTTGAGGTTTCCCCTCAAGCCTGAAGATCCTGTTTAACTATTTTATTTCTAACCACCACAAAGACCCAAATGAAGATCACAAAACTACGATGAAGTTGTATTCATCTCGTGGACTTTGCTTCAACTTACTTGACTTTTCTGTGGCCATTAAGGACCCCACGCGGACTTAGCGGACGTGGGGTGCTTGGCTAAGCTGCCGGGGAGGCTGGATCGCTCAGCTGGCTCTGAATCTGAATGAGTCTCCCCTCTGTGACAGGCTCGCCTGCCCGGGACGGGCCAGCTGGGCACACATGCCTCCATGCAAACAGCAGACAGTGAGACAGGATGTGCCCAGTGGACACTTCTTCAGATAACAGAAGTTCCAGAGACTCAAGAGGAGAGTATCTCCACTGGGACAGATGCCCCTGGCCATGGCCTTCCCTGCTCTGCACAGGGGCATGGCCAACCGAGTGACGGCTTTGGGTGCCTGGCAGAGTGGGTGGGAGTAGTCATTCTGGGGCTGCAGCCCCTTTGGGATCTTGGGTCAGGAGGTTGTACCTGAAACCTCTTCATGTCCATGATTCGTTCCAGTGAGACAGAGCAGTCCGTCCAGTACACGGTCCACTCTTCATCTTCTCCCACCTCCTTCAGGCCACATATCTGGGCTGCCCGACGCACTGTGGAGGGAGGGAGGTCCTGGGGCCAGCCTGGGTGCTGGCAGGGCTTGGGACTGTATCTGGGTCAGCTAAGGAACAGCCCTGACTGGAGAGCGGGTTGAAGAGAGGTGGCTCTTACCTCAGCTCGGCACTATAGTTGTCACGTGACAACTGCAAGTGCATGAAGTTGTCAGGGCTCTTCCAAACCCTGACAGAGAACACTAGAGCCTGGCTGTCTGCTCCTGTCATTCCCTCTCTTAATTAGGATGCTTCCTGGCCTGCAGTGCTGACCCTTGGTAGGAGTCACATTGGCGCCTCACCCTCTGGGTGGCCCCATGCACAGATGACAGTGGGGATAAGAGGGGAGGAAGAGATGGCTGACCTAGCTGGTATTTTCTTAAACAATTACTGAAGCCACCTCAAGAACTTCCTTGATAAAACAGTTTTAACCTGGTCGCGTCTCATCTCCGTCAAAAACTGCAAAGGGTGGGGCAATGGTGACTTTGAGTCATTTTTTTCTTGTTAGCTAACTGAGCAGATTCCCAACCTGCCAGAGGCTGAGCCCGGGGGCTCAGTTAAGGCTACACGCCAGTCTAACAAGACCCAGGGGCTGGGAGCCTGACCGGGGACCATCCCCAGAGTAAAAGTGACAGCAGAAGGCGCTCTCCTATATGCAGTGGGGTGAGCAATGAGCCAGGCACTTACCACTCTCGTACCTGCAGTTGGTCAGGTTGATGGCCAGGGCTCTGGAATGGAGGAATGGCAGAAATCAGGCACAACCGTGACAGAAGGCCGGATGCCAGGCACCCAGATGAAGAGACACCCAACAAATTTACAATGCATTTCATTTCCTCCAGAAGCCACTTGAGGACCAGGGCACCACAAAAGTGCTCAAATTCTACACTAGGCCAGCCCAAATCATCCTGAATTTTGTTTTTTGTTGTACCAAAAGGTTAATAGTGCTCCAGTATTCTCCATCATCCTTCACAGGCTAATGGGAAGACCCTGAGTCCCAGCCCAACTGCAAAGGGAGGCTAGGGGGTGACTCTGGGGCCAAGCAGGTGAGGGGCACAGGGACCAGTTACCTGCATTTCTGCCTTTTCTTTCTTCTCCCAACCTCTAAATCATCTGAGTTAGCTGGGGCTGTGACTTGTTTCGGAATTTTCGTGGCTACAATGGATAAGGCAACTCCATTCTCAAATGCCTTACAGTCAGCCTTTGAGAGTGTCTGCTGAGACGGGTTAGAAGGGATGGTAACTTCCCCCTTCTTGCACTCCTCCTCTGATTCCTCTTCAGCATAGTCTTCCTCTGATTCACTGGTCTTACCGGAACTTGGCTCCATCCTTTAGATTCTGAGCAAAGTGCGAGTGAAATATGGGACTTCCCTCAGGCCTGGGAAGGCCTGCAAGGAGTCGGCCCTAAGGACCTCCCTGGTGTCATAAGGGAATGTTACTGCTCCTCCAGAACAAAACAATCCCAGTGAAAAACGGGGACTGTTTCCAAGTAGGTTAATGGGCGTCGTGGGATGCCCGTCATATGCTGGGTTCGCTGACAAGCCTGTGATCCAAGATCACTCCACACTCCACACCGGGGTGCAGCAGGAGCTGAACAGAGCTGGCAAAGGCCATGACATAGAAGGGGGATGGCTGGAGGAGACGGCCTTCGCCTTTAAAATAGAACATAAAACCAAAGGTCCCCTCGACCGGCCCTTTACCCGTCCCATGACTCAGTTTCTCCGTGTGTACACACTGGGGCCGGGCACCCACTAGCTAAGACCCCTCAGGCCCTCACGGCGGAGGAGGAGCCACCTCTGGACTCAGCCCACCTGGACTGCTGCGTCCGCCCCTAGTGGCCTGGAACTGGACTCAGCGGGTTGCTCATGTCTACCCTTCCTGCCCAGGTGTGGCTGCGCCTCCGGGACCGCCTCCTAGTTCCTTCCACAGGACTTGCTGTCCCCGCTGATCGCAAGGGGGAGCCCGCTCCCCACGGGGTTCACTCTTAGCTACGCGATCCCGGAGGCGGTGGCGTCTCCTCTCACAAGCCGGCTGCCACCGCCCACCGTCGCCATAGACACGAGGGCGACCCCCATTGGAGCTCCGTTCTGAGGGCGGGGCGTCCCGAGAGCCACACCCACTCGACCGCCCTCTCTGTTCCTATGGCAGCTGACAGGATGGATCGTGGGACTTGTAGTCTTTCCGCTGCCACGCGGGTTCGCTCAACCCCACTCCTTCTTTTTTGGATTTTCTGGCAAAGCCTGGACTTTGATCAACTCTGTTCGGGAGGCACATCTGCTTGGCTTTCTTACATTTTTTAAAATAACTATGTCTGAGCAGTCTGCATTCAGGAGGTGCAGCCGCGATTAGCACACGTCCCCTGGAGGCGCTCAGCCTCATGGGCTGAGACAGTTCCACTGACTAAGGAATAAAAACGGCCTTATTAGACTGCTCCTTCACTGTCTTCCTGACGTCCATCCGCTTTCTCTAATGGTCACTCTCACCAAACTCAGCTCACCTCGTCACTTTAAGATCATCCCTTGTGGCTCAAACTAGCGGACCCTTTAAAAATGTCCCTCCTTAAAAAAGGCATGTATTCTGATTCACAGACTTCTCCATCTTTCTTCAGCTTAAGATACTCTCAATTACCCACTCCTTGAAATGCTTTGGAGTCTTTGCCTTCCAGGACACTTATTTTTCTCATTCTTTCAATATTTAGGGTCCCAGGTACTGTTCTAGGGTCTGATCCATGATCATTTCTTGCCTGAATTGCTAACATTCAGCAACCTCTTAACTGGACTCCCTGATTCAATTCATCCATCCATCCATCCATCCATCCATCCAATGCAGCTAAAGTATTCTTCCTAAAGTGCAAATATTACTCCCCCATTGAAAACTCTTCAGGATTTCCCATTAGATCAAATCCAAAGCCTCTTAGTATGTGAGGCCCTCCATCAAAAAGCAAGCAAGGAGGTAGAGAGGGCCCGGGGCTGGATCAGCCCTTCCTAACCCTGGATCACTAGCCCTAAGTGTTCCATCTTCAAGCTTAGAAAAAGCTCCCATCTAAATTCCCTTCTTGAGAACTTACAAAGTATAGTACCACCATAAAGAAAACCTATTGACTTTTTTCCCTTTTCACAGAAAAACTTACTTGAGCCAGAGAAGGCTTTCCTCTGAACATCAGTCCTATGGAGTCAGTGGAAAAATCCTGATATTTGGGCTCATCACCTAGGACACAAAATCCACTTTGCTGTAATGGTCACATGCCCGTATACACAGAGGGCTGCAGAAAGAGGCATTAAGCTAAAATGACTGCAATGTGCCAAAAACTTCAGGGTGAGCAAAAAATGTTGGTAGAAACTTAAATGTTCAACACATAAACATTTAAACTTAAGCTATAATAGTTTTCTTATGAGATGGGTTGTAGTACATATTTTGCCTTATTCCAATGAGACTTTATAGTATTTTGGGGGATTAAAACCTCTAAAATTCTAAATATATCAAAGCTTCAGAGAGGCCTGGGGACAGAGAGCCAAGCACCTGGGGCCCTGGGCCTCAGCTCAGGGCCAGTGAACTGTGAAGGAGAGTGACAGGAGCCACGGCCTAGAGACAAGGTCCCAAGTGCTCACTCCCAGCTCAGGTTCTGGTATCTGCAGTCCTGACTCATCAGCTGTGCGACCTCAGGCAAGTTACTGACTCTCTGTCCACCTCCATCTCTTCACCTGTTCAATGCGGGTACTAAGAGGACCTGTACCTTTAAAGCTGTGAGGACCACTTGTTTTCACAGGAGACGAAGTAGGCGAAGAACTCTCAGCTCAGTGTTGGGGCTGGAGAATTCGAGGTGGTCAAGCAGGTGAAGAATGTGCTATAATGAGGGCGTCTGGATGGAGCAGAGCCTGATGCAGGGCAGAGAGGAAGACATAAAACGCAGTTGTAGACAAAGGGGGAACAAGTACCGGGGGGAAGGCCAGGGGAAGTGGGGGCGCCATGGCAGAGGCACATAAACTATCACTTTTCTAAGACGTGATATGAAAGGAAAAGTCCATAAAGAAAGTCAGGAGTATATGCTCTTGTGTGTGCCCCCTTCTCAACAATAGGTTTGACATCCCTGGGGCTTGTCCGAGAAGAAAAGTGAGAGGCAGATAACATCCATGAGGGCTCATTCATTCGATTTATTCCAAGGTTTCTCCTCTTTAAAGAGACCATTTTTTATCAGTTTTTGATCCCTCCTCTTAGGCTGCGACAGGTAAGAAGGCAGTCATGAAAGGACCCAAGTGATCGTTATGGGCAGGTCTCCCCAAAGGGACATAGATAATTAAAAAAATAAATATTTCTGGAAGGATTACGGCTCCTTCTGGGCTGTCAAGGCCACCAGTGCTGCCTGTACCTCTTCTGCCTGAGCTGGGGGCAGCAGACAGTCTTGAATGAGGGCCAGAGCGGCTGCCTCTGTCAGGCCGCTGAAGTCCTGGGGCGTTTTGACAGGGAGGTGCCCGGCCAGCTCACAGAGGGCAACATTGAATGCCTCACTTTCCTTCATCCCGAAGCTGGACTTACGGGCCCAGAGGATTACCCGGACCCCCGTGAGGGCTGAGGAAGGTGAAGTTTTACCAGGTGGGGCTCCCCGGGTCACAAACAAGTTATGTGCAATCTCATGGTCAGTCAGATAGTCAGTGGCTCGACATACCCTGCTTATCAAGGCTTCCAAGTCCGGCCCTGGCCCACTGGTGTAAAAGAGGAAGCCGGGAGCTGGAACAGCCTGAAGCAGGTGCAAATGGCCCATAGGGTCCAGGGGCTCACTTGGTGCCCTCTCCACGGGCAGTCTGTGGGCCAGGTAATAGCCATGCAGGTGGAGGTGGTTCACGGAGGCCAAGCCACCCAGGCTGTTGAAGCCCACTCGAAAGCCAGGGTGTGAGCTCAGCAGCACAGCCTCCAGCCCAGCCCGCAATGCACCTGGCAGCAGGCGCTGGGGGAGTCCCAGGGTGGGCTTGGGCACCAGCAGCACATGGCCCCACTCCAGGGGGCTGACATTGATCATCACGAGGATATCTTCTTGCTGGAGAACACCTGGGAGATCAGGCTCCCGGCACAAACGGAAGAGGACTTCTCCTGGCCGGATTTTGTTGAAGTTAAACTGTTCCGGGTCAAATGCCTGCTGCACACTGCTGATGTTCTGGGGGCGCCTCCTCTGCACCCCTCGCTCCACATTCAGCTGAGCCACAAAACCCACGGCACCAGGGAGGGTTTGGGTCTGCAGCTCCCCCAGGCAATAGCGAAACAGCCCCAGTTCCATCCGCTGCCTCCAGGCAGAGCAGAGTGCAGAATCAAAACGAGACGGGGGCAGAGGCAGTGTGCCCAGGAGACTCGGTGCGTTCCTCGGCCACTGAATCCCTTCCCACGTAAGTTCCTGTTGTCCATAGACAAAGTCAGGAATGCCTTGCTCTTCCCAGTCCTCCTTGTTTGGAGGTAGCAAATAGGAAGTTTCATTTGAACCATGTGAACCAGCCATGGGGGCTGACCTAAAACAATCATAAGAGGGGAGAAAAACACATGATGCTACTCCCATTTCCAGAGATTTTACTTTTATTTTCAAATAATCTTTACTTGTTCTTCTGGCTCAAAAGTAATATATTCTAAAAATTATATCTGCTGGGTGAACTTTCTTAATGGAGAAAAAAATTAAAAAATAAAACGCAACCCTTATTCTAATGTCCGGGGGAAAAAATCACAATTTACATTTGGCTTCACTTTTTTTTCTTTAAATTCTTTTTGGGAGGAGGGGACCCCACCAGTACTACTCAATCTCGCCCCCTCCTCCTCTCAGTAGCTTGGAACCCTCACCTTTGGCAACAGTGTAAGTTCATTCATTCATGCATTTGTGAATGGGAACCTACCTTGCAGGGTTGTTACAAGAATGGAAGTATGTACAGCGTTTGGAATTCAGTGGGTCTTCAATAAACAGCCTCAATAAGCAACAAGTTTATGTTTTTTTTTTTCTGGAGAGGAGACACGGGGGTTGCAACACGTGAGGTGGGGGCCCGGTAGTAACGTCTGGATGGAAAAGCCGTCCTGCGGCACCGGGGAAGCCACTCGGCGAGTTCCCCCGTTTCCTTGGTTCCAGAGACCTCTTGCTGCCTTTTATCCGAGCCCGACCAGCGCTGCCGCCACTCCCTACTTCAGGTGAGGGGGGCTCACCGCGTAACCTGCGCGGAATTCTTAACCTGCCAAACCAAG
Source organism: Mormoops blainvillei (assembly GCA_004026545.1). Taxonomy (NCBI): domain Eukaryota; kingdom Metazoa; phylum Chordata; class Mammalia; order Chiroptera; family Mormoopidae; genus Mormoops; species Mormoops blainvillei. The sequence continues at coordinate 60,908 of PVJD01005299.1, read as the reverse complement.
GTAGTGCTGCACTCGACGCATGCGCAGCCTGAACGCACGCACGCACGCACGCACGCACGCTGCGTGTCTCGCCCCGTCCACTTTCTGGAGGCGGGGCCGTACGGCCTAGGCTCCACCCCGGATAGGCCAGACCCGCCCCCAGGCCCCGCCTCCAGCACGCCAGGGACCGCCTGGAGCCGGCAGCGGGCGGCGGAACCAGCGGGCAACTACCGGGAACTTTAATAAGGGGGCGGGCCCCGGGGCGGTGGCTCCAGAAGCGGTTGCTGCGGGGATGGAGCGATGACGCGGCTGGAGGGCGGAAGTGAGAAAGTTGCTGGCGTCCCGAGACGAGTTAGCGGAACTCTGCGCGCAGCGCGGCTATGGGGGGCTCGGGCAGCCGTCTGTCCAAGGAGCTGCTGGCCGAATACCAGGTGCGCGGGACACCGGGCCCCGGGGAGCTTGCGCGCGGGCCTGCGCTCGGGAGTGGCGTCCCGGAGCCGGCGGCAGGGCGGGCGCGGCCTCCGGGCGGCCCTCTGACCCCCAGTCCTGTTCTGCCTTCCAGGACTTGACGTTCCTGACCAAGCAGGAGATCCTCCTGTAAGTGCTGTCTCGTACCTCGCCTCCGGGATCCTCTAGAGACGACTTCGGGGGGCTCTTTCTTACCGACGGGGAAACTGAGGCCACCCAGAGGGAGCGGCAGGGGCCCGCCTGAGGTCGGCAGCAGAGCCGGAGCTGGAGGCCAGCGCCCCAAGCCCTGGGCTGCGCCCTGCTGCCGGCACGCCCTCCCCGCCGGTGCCGGGAATCCAGCTGTACAGACTCCGGCCAAAGTTGGGCGCTCTTTGCCCTGTGCGCCGCTGGCTTCTGCATAACCGGAACCTGCAGCCCCAATCCGGCGGGGGGCTGCTGTGGCTCTCCAGGGAAGCCTTGGGGAGTGTGGCTCCTTCTCCCAACTTTACCTGAATAATACAGTAACCGTTAACACTTATTGAGCACTTACCCTGAGCCAGAAACGGTGCTAAATTACCCCACATTACTTCATTAATTCTCCCGAGGGAGATATGGGGACAATGAAACAGGTCCAGAGAAGTCTGGTACCTTGCCTAAGACTACACTCCAAGAAAGGAACTTAACTGGGGCTAGAGCCCCCTTCCTAGTCATTGGGCAGTTTTATGCGGCCAGGGCTTCCCTTGGCTAAAGAAATCCCAGTGGCGAGTAGGTGGTGCTGCAGACAAGATAGTTCAGAGTAGCTGCTAAAAAGAGGGAGGCCATGAGGAACAGGAGATCCCTGGAGTTTTGCTTATTTCTCCCTGTTCTTCTGAGCCAACTTCTGGCTCCTTCCCCAACCTTTCCATCCCTCAGGGAGCTCTAGAACCACTGCCCAACACAGTGCCTGGCACACAGTAGGCTCTCAGTAAGTAACCAGTTGCTTGAACAGACTCCCAGTCTGTACTGTCTTGTGATGTATCTCCCTTTGGCTTATCAAGCCTAATGACTCAGGAATTCTCTGTACATGGCTCAGCTCCTCACGGGGTGGGTAATGGGCAGCAAGCAGGGAGTGGGGATGTAATACACCCAGGAAGGTGGGCCAACAGGTTCCCCTCCTTCCGCCAGAGCCCACAAGCGGTTCTCTGAGCTGCTTCCCCAGGAGCACCGTAGTGTGGAGTCGTCACTGCAGGCCCGAGTGTCCTTGGAGCAGATCCTCAGCCTTCCAGAGCTCAAGGTGCCAGCCCCCCACCCTCCCTCTGCTGCTCCCTTGAGATCATGCAGTCACCAGTCCCATTCTGGACCACCCTCTGTTTAGCCCTAACTTTCTGGGGGCAAAGGCTTTATCTATATTGCCCAGTGGAATTATCTAGAATGGTGTTTTTCAGGTTGGCATTCTAGGAACACATTCTTAAGAGTTTCAAAAGAAGTTTTGTCCTTTAAGAAGAGTTACCTTGAAGTCTGAGAAACCCTGTTCCAGAGGCTGATTGCCTCTCCATAGGGCTGCTGGGAAAATTTCTATGCAAAAGGCCTGGCTTAGTGCATGTAACACAAGAAGTGTTTAATTAGATGTTCTCTTTGCTTGGGATGGCTTTTTCTTCCTTCTCTGCCCCCAGGCCTGCCTGTGGGTTAGCTTCTGACTCCCAGTAGCCATCCCTGCCCCCTCCCCATCTGGGTCACTGGTCCTCTTGCCTTCCGAAAAGCACTGGTCATTCTCCCCCACGAGCCTGCACTCTTGGCACAGGCTCTGCGAACTGTTCCCTCCATTTCCCTGTAGGGTTTGAGTGTGACCTGGGCCGTGTCCTGCGGCCTTCACAGAGGCTCTCTTCCTAGGCCAACCCCTTCAAGGAGCGAATCTGCAGGGTCTTCTCGACTTCCCCAACCAGAGACAGCTTGAGCTTCGAGGACTTCCTGGACCTCCTCAGCGTGTTCAGTGATACGGCTACGCCAGACATCAAGTCCCACTACGCCTTCCGCATCTTCGGTGAGGACCAGGAGGCGCTGGAGGCACACAGGGTCTTCCTGGTGGTGCTGGTTGGGAGCTGGAGTCACTGGAACTCATCCCGACTACCTCCTCTTGGACTCCCTGTGTCTGCTTTCTAGATTTCGATGACGACGGAACCTTGAACAGAGAAGACTTGAGCCGGCTCGTGAACTGCCTCACAGGAGAGGGCGAGGACACACGGCTCAGTGCTTCAGAGATGAAGCAGCTCATCGACAATGTGAGTTGCTGGGCCCGCGGGTGGGCTGGGGAGCCCAGGGACGGCTGTGGCCTGACACTCTCCCTTTCCCAGATCCTGGAAGAGTCCGACATTGATCGGGATGGGACCATCAATCTCTCGGAGTTTCAGCACGTCATTTCCCGGTCACCGGACTTTGCCAGGTATGACAGTGGTCCCATCTGTGGCATCTGGGTCGGCGACATGACTATGGGGGTGGTGCCCGGTGAAAGCCCTGCCTCTGAGTATCCCAAAAGGGACTGACAGACAGAGACACAGCCCATCCCAAAGGTTCTTAGGGGAGCAGTGGGTAAGTTGGGGCTTAGCCCTCACCTTAGTCCTCTTACAACAGAAAATCCAACCCACTCTTCTCTTGTTCAGCTCCTTCAAAATCGTCCTGTGACAGGAGCCCAAGCCTGTTGCCCAGAACCCTGTAGAATAACCTCTCCACTGCTGAGCGTGGCCAAGGTTACGTCTGTGTTGCCAGGGCCGGCCAAGCTGGCCTGGTCGAGCTGGCACTGTGAAGTCTTGTCCCGGGCAGGGAAGGACCCTCCACGTCAGGGCCTCACCCCTTCTCATTGCCATTGTTATCGCGGTGTTTGTTTCTACTAACCAATAATAAAGGATTAGAAATTTTGACCCTGTGTGTGACACTGGAAACACCAATATAAGAAAAGACTGAGCTCCTAGGAGACTTCAATCCTACTAGTCCCGACCAACCTCTACAGAAGGGACCAGCAGGAAGTCCTTGTGGGACGCTGAATCTGAAGGGGTCGCACGGGGGACAGAACCCTGCTGTATCCTGACTGTGGTGGTGGTTATATGAATTTCTACATGTGTTAGGGACTGTTTACCGAAAGAAAAAATAATTTACTGTGCGAGCATTTTAAAAATAAAAAAAACTTTTTAAAGAGTTACCCAAAAGACCCTAGCTGGTACCCTGACCCCGGAACAGAGGAAGAGGCTGAAATGTGGTCGGCCAGGCGAGGCTGGCTCTGGCCCACTAGCCCCTGGAAATAGGAGGTTCAGAAACCCCCAGAACTCAGGAAACGAGACCAGCCTCGAGAAGCAACAGTCCTTTAAGAGGAAGGACCGTGATTCAATTTCAGTTCTTTAGATTTTATTTAAAAACAGGAATAAAGTGCATCTTATTTAAAAAATATATATAAAAGCCACAAAAACAGGGGCCCTTGTGCTGGGCAGTGTCAATATCCCTTAAAGTGGAGGCAGGTGAAGTGTGGGAGTGAAGGGGGACTGGGCCTCAAGACGAGGCTGGTGCGGGTGACGGGACAAGGGCACAGGGATTTTCCGGGTGGATGGAGGAAGGCAGGCAACAGTCTCTTCTAGAATTTCAAGGGAAAGGTGAACATCGTCATAAACTCCTGAGCTCACGCTGCCTGCTGTCGCGTGGCCACAGCCTGATACAGGCCGGAAAGGTCCAGAGCTGGCTCGAGCCCAGGGCCCCATCAGGGCTGCTGTGCCAGCGTAGCCCTCCGGTCCCTGAGGTGAGGGGATGATGGCTGTAACAACTTGGCCAGCTGGCCGGGCAGGACCCACGGAGCCAGAGGTGGCCCCTGGCCCTGCCCGACAGAGGCCGTCTGTGGCAGCAGAATAAGGCAGAGATGGGAAGAGGCCCGCTGGTGAGGGATTCCCGACTCGCGTCTCAAACCACCACGCCGGGTGAGTCCCCAAAGGCCCCGCGAGGCGGGGGCGGACCTGGAGCGGCTGTGTGTGTGGCGTTCTGTGTGGTCTCATCCTCATTTCACATTTTCAATGGTTTCTTTAAACAAAAGGCTCAGTTTACACCAGAAACACTGTTCTGCCCACCCAGGCAGGTGCCCCTCTTCAGCCAGGACCCCCGGGCCTGCAGCTGTCTGGTCGGAGGGGCCTCAGTGCTTGAACAACAGGCCAGCCGACCCTCACGTCCCCAAGGGCTGGGGACCTGGGCTGTGCACCATGAGGAGCAGGGCCCAGCCAACGCCCTCTGAGCATTCGCAGCCCCTGAAGCCAGGGTGGGCTCCTCTACAAGTCAGCTGTCACACCACCGAGTCCCGGATGTCAGAGCCCAGGCGGACCCGGGGCCGGGGGCACACCGGGGACACCTCCACAAAGCTGTCGTGGACACTGAGCGGCCTCTTTTCCGACTCGGTGAAGACCCGGGGCCCTGGGGAGTTATCCGACAGGGCCTGGTAGCCTCGGTGGTCCAGTGGGGTGCTTGGGGGACCCAAGCCATTGAGTGGCCGGGTCTCAGGCGGCAGCACCACAGGGCGTGTCTTGGGGTGCACGCTGGCACACTCCCCCTGCTTCAGGAAGAGCTTCATGCCGTCCCGGTGCCGGTAGAGGACAAATAAGATCAGGAGCATCATGGCGAACACGAACAGTGCGCTCATCACCAGGAACTCAGTCCAGTAGGACTTGACCGCACCCCAGCTGGCCTTGCCATGGGCTGGCGCACTCACCCGCGACGTGAGAGCCACTTTTCCGCTCCGGCCTCCCACCGCGTCCTCCACCTTTGGGCAATAGCTGGCCACCAGCTGCTGGAAGTCTTCCTCCAGAGACCAGCACTGGAACACCCCCAGCTCCTGCTGGCTGCCGACCAGCAGCAGGTCCCCAGTGGGCAACACCCGGCAGGAGGCGGAGCCATTGATGGGGACCCCATTGTGCAGCCAGAGCCGGGTCGCCAGGTTGGAGAGCAGCGGGCAGGCCAAGGTGTTTACCGTATTGGGCTGGAACTGGACTTGCTCACATGGCTTCTTGTCTGTGGGCAAGAGAGGCCCAGGGTGAAGGGGGCCTGCATCTGCAGCAGCCCCAGCTAACCCACCTCCCTCTGGGCTCTGCCCATCAGACCACAAGGGCAACTCTGAGGACTGTGGCGACTGTGACTCTCACGTCCCAGCACCTTGCTTGCAGGCAGGAAGGACGAGGACAGGAGGAAAGGCATTTTACACCCACCAGTGCCCAAATTCAGGAACCTTCTAAGCAACTTGGCCCCTGCCCCCCTCCATCCTTTCACCTGCTGGGTGATCTTACCTGCTGGGATGGCAACGCGGGGCTTGACCAAGGAAATGTTGCAGAGGTCCCTGGCATTAGCCCCCTCGATGTCCTGGATCCATGACCTGAGTACCAAAGAGAGTCCGAGATAGGCCGGGAGCTCCCCGTGAGCCTGCACCCCCACCCTAGGTACAGCCCTGAGGGCCAGGGCCTGGGGCTCAGGGACTGCCAGGCCCAGAGCAGGGGTAAAAGGCAGGCCAGCATCTGTCTTTGCTGTATTTATTTAAAATAAAAGTTACTACGATACTTCCCTGAATTACAAAAGCAGTATGAGCCTTTAGAAAAAGTCTCACCGGACACCTGGCTGTGTATGCACATAGCTGTCTCGTTTAAAACAATGCATATGCACTGACTTGTTTAATAAAATGTAATAAAGAAGAAAAGGCATTCTTGATGCACTCAGAAAAACTGAGAAATACTCAACCAAGCACAAAGGCTAAAAATACTGTAGACCCTGGCCAGGTCGCTCAGTTGATGAGAGCGTTGTCCCGATACACCAAGGTTGCGGGTTCAATCCCTGGTCAAGGCACATACAAGAATCATCCAGTAAATGCATACATAAGTGGAACAAAAAAATCGATGTTTCAAAATCAACCAATAAGAGTAATAAAAAATACTGTAAAAATCACCCAGAATCCAGCAGCCAGCGACCATGACAGCATTTTTGGTGTGTCCCACCCAGGGTATGTGTGTGTATTCATATCTGATTTTGTAAAGTATAAAACTGGCAACGGGTGTCCCCTTGGCGTGAAGCAAGGACACCCCACAAGTGGGGCAGGTCCCACTTCTGCTTAAAATGACTTTTTAAAAAAAAATTTTATACACAGGTAGAAAATCTGGGAGGATATACATCCAATTCTTACTGTGACACTCTCTCTAGGCAGTAGGATTAGGGGTAGTTACATTTTGATTGGGCTTCTATTTTCTAAGTTTTCTATATGAACATTTTAGGACTCAGTCAAGTTCTGTTGAAAATGGCCTTTAATGGGTTTGTTAACGGACTGTTACGTAGCCCTTATTTTCTGTTATTTAGATAAACTCACAGACCAATCCCGACTTTCCGGCCAGGGTTTTCATAGCTGTGGCACTTCATAATTTTCCAGATCACGTCCCCACCTCATGGGTGGGTAAGGCAAACGATTTACTGTCTGAACTACCACACATTTGAGAGTCAGAAGGGGAGCGAGTTAATAATTACATTACGCCAAGACCACGGTGGCAGGTAATGCTATGCAGTGACTCTGCAGCGGGCCTGTGGCACAGATGGACAGGTGGGACGGGGCCTTCAGAAGCTCTCACCTGGAGGCCGCCTCAGGGCCAGGGCCGTCGAGGCTGAGGTGCTGGCAGCTGGAGCCGCTCCAGGCGCAGTAGGGGTCCCGGGCCAGGACGCAGTCCCCGCAGCTCCAGTAGAGGCTGCAGTTGGCCACGGGCACCTGGACCACACCCAAGTGGGAGGCGGCATACAGGAGTCCCTGCACAGACATGGGCATGAGAGGCAGCCAGGGCCACCACCCACGGCCACACCCAGCTCAAGCGCCCAATCAGAGCCACTCCCCAAAGGCCTCCTCTCATGCCCCCAGACACCCTACTTTCTGAGACTTGTCCATAAGCGGGGCACCCAAAGCGCACTGACGGGCCTCTTCCACCTGCTTACCCTGCTGGAGTCCAGGAGCAGGTTCTGCACGGGCTGTCCTGGGGGGAAGATCTGTAGTTCCTCGATGATGTGCATTCTGGGGCCCACGCGCACAGCCTTGTGCAGCCGGCCATCCCCTGCAGCAAGGATGGTACTCAGGCCCCAGGTGCAGCCCACTGCCCGCACCCCACAGTCATGCCCCGTGGGGGTCTCTGAGCCTGCCCTGCTGCAGGCACTCACCAGTGCCCAGGAAGAGGACGTCATAGCTGCTGTGCAGGCCACGGACATGGTGGACAGCCACGCGCTGGTAGCGGGCCTGCGGCTGCAACAGCAGCATGCGGCTGCGGACCTGCCCGTCCATCAGGAAGTGGTCTTTGAGGAAGTTCAGCACGCGGTCAGGGAGCTGCAGGGATGAGTTGATCTTTCTCTCCCGGGTGCTGTTGGTGATACACTGAAGGAGAAGGTGGCGGTGTGAGGCCAGCGGCACCCGAGGCAGGACAGGGGGTGGGGTGGGCCCACGGATCCTGCCAGGCCTGCCTCTCCGGAAGAAGGCATGGGGTCTGCCCCACCCTCAGAAGCCGCTGCTCTGCAGAGCCAAGGTGCCCATCTGGAAGCCACAGGGCAAAGTCCAGAGCGGGGGCACCCAAGGGTCCCTGCTGGCAGGTTTCCCTGCCGCGCTGCTCCCTGCCCGGCCCCAGCAACAGGGCCACACTTGCTTCTCCATTAGCATCCTTTCGCTGACCAGGTGTCCTGGTCGGGGGTGGGGGACACAAGGGTGCCTGCAGTTACATCCCACACTGCCTGGGCTTCCTGATTCTTCCTGTAAGAGCCCTGAGACTTAATACCCAGGGGTGACCCTTGATCGGTGAGGCACGGGGCTGGCGGTAAACACCCCAGAAGCACAGTGCTCTATACACCCATATCCTGCCCCGGGCCTGCTCCGTGGGGAGCACATCTGGCTGGAAGGAAAGAAAGAACTGTCTCTCTGTGGCCCACGCCTCACTCAGTAATTAAATAAGGAGCCACTGCCATGGGGGAGGCACGCATGAACAGACAGTCACACAGCTAGGCAGTAAGTGATAGGGACACGCTGTCCACCCTGAGTCAGGTTCAAAGGCATTCCAACAGTCATGGTCACATCTAACCCAGTGGGACCAGCAGGCCTGGACTTTTGTCTCCATATTCAAGACGAGAAAACAGACTCAGAGAAGCCAAGTGATACCAGCCTGGAGAGACACCCTGTCCTCCCAGCACCACGCCCCGGTGCAGGGAGCATACTCACCGCGCCAGGCCGGGGTGTGGGCACCGGGTAGGTCACGGTGTACCACTGCTGAGTCTCCCGGTTCACCTCCCTGTAGAGGCCGCTGAAGACCCTCTGCACGTCATTCATGGAGAAGACACAGACGGCAGAGCCCTCTGTGGTCCCTCTGTGCCTACACAAGAAATAGCCCATGAGCCCAGGAGCCCAGGAGCCCGGCCACCGCTCACCCTCTTATGCCCAGCTAGGTCTGGGGGCCCTACCACTGGGATGTGAAGACCCCATAGAACAGGGTGTCACGCCAGCCCTGGGGGCTGGGGCTCAGCGTGAAGACGTCCTGCAGCACGTTGAACGGGAAGCCGTCCTCAGGCCGGGAGCACAGCAGCTGGGCCTTCAGAAAGGAGGTCCAGCGCTGCTGCAGGATCCGCCCGCCGCCCTCGTCGCCCTGGGGGAGGGAGGGAGAGAGAGGCCGGGCTCAGGCACTTAGGCGGGAGGCTGGGCGCTCCTTGCTGTCCTCTCCCCAGCAGTAGCTGAGACAGACACCAGGGAGGGCGGGCAAACCAAAGCCAGGCCTGAGATCCACATAAAATCAAGAAGACTTGACCCTGGCGGGGCAGCTCAGTTGGTTAGAGCATGACCCCAATGCACCAAGTTGCAGGTTTGAAGCCTGGGCAGGGCACATGCAAGAATCAACCAGAGAATGCAAAAATCAGGGGAACAACAAACTGATGTCTTTCTGTCTCTCTCTCCCATAATCAATCAATAAAAAAAAGAAGATAAAATCGGGAAGACTTGGAGGCGATGTGCAGATACCATCCCCAGGTTAATGTACAGATGCCAGTGCCTTCTTTACGGTGGAATTGCACTGAAAAGGACAAAGGGGAGGGGGTCTATCTATCTAGAAATGTGGAAAGAAGTCACGACCTCCTGCTCAAGAACTGCATTTACAGTACAGCTCTTGTTTGTAAGTAGTTTTCTTATAACATAAATATATGTATTTATATATATGCCAAAAAAAAAAAATTAACAAGGAACCTCCTAAAATGTTAACAGTGATCGCTTCCTATGGTAGGGAAGTAGGAGTGCAACATAATAGTTAACATTTAGTTTGCTGCCCACCACGTGCCTAAAAGGTTTACATGGATTAATTTAATCCACACAGCTCCAAGGCAGGTTTGGTTAATATTCCCACTGGACAGCCCAGGGAGCTGTAACTGCGCAGGTAAGGGACTTGCCCGAGCTCGCAGGACCAGCAGGGACCGGGTGCGCACAGCCTAGCTCGAGTCTAGGCTCTTTAAAAAAAAAAAAAAAAAGATTTTAGAGAGAAAGCAGGAGAGAGAGAAACATCAATCTGTTGTTCCATTTACCGCTGCATTCATTCGCTGATTCTCGTATGTGCCCTGACCGGGGATGGAACCCACAACCTTGGCGTGTCCGGGCGATGCTCTAACCAACTCCAGCCCAGGGCCAGCGTCTAGACTCTTAATCACAATGCTACACTACCTCTTGGTCTCGTGGTATCTGCATATACTTTTCTGTTCTGTAGTTTACATTTTCCACATAAGAGAAAACAGTAAGAGGTATTCTGACTTAAAATGGAGAGAAAAGCCGTTAGTTCAGCCGTTCTTCCTGGAGAAGAGGTCATAAAAGTGAGACCTGCTGGCGTTTCCGGACCCTGGCCCCGAGGAGCCTCTGGGGGCTCTGGGTGGCCCGCCCCCTCACCTTGCAGATGCGAGCTACGCGGGACACGATGGTGTTCTCAAAGAACTCAAACTCCTTGCCGGTCTCGCTGAAGAAGAAGTAGATCTTGTCATCGTCCCCTTGTAAACTGCCCAGGCTCTCGGGAATGTAGGCCGAGGCCACAAAGGCCGGGTCTGTGGGAGCCAGCAGGGCGCACAGTCAGCCCAGGAATCCCAAGGAGGCGAGACTGTTCTCAGGCCCCGCTGCGGGCAGCGCCCCTCCCCAGGGCTCCCCCGCCTGGTGGCTGGGCAGTGGCAGGGCTTCACCTTGCAGCCAGTTGAGGGAGCTCTCGGTCTTGGTGGGGCGGCGGCTTTGGCTCCGGGAGATGGCCGGGTCATTCCCCTGGAAATTGCTGACCGTTCCAGTGTAGAGCTCGCCATCTGCCAAGCAAACATTCCCATGGGAACAGCCCCTCAGCAGGGCCTCCTCTTCCCGCTCAGACCTGCAGTGACCCCAGCCCTGCCCCTCAACTGGGGTACATAGAAGAGGGAGCAGGAAATGGGAGGCGCCAAACCCAAGGGCAACCCAAGGTCATACCTGTATTTCACCCCCATCGAGCCTCACTGGAGCCCTCCTGCCCCCAACACTCACCAACCATAAGGGCTGTGGACTTGAAATTGGGGTCAAACGGACAACGGCCCTTGCCATCTTCCAGAAGAACGTTTCCCGCCTGGTCCCGTGCCAGCGTGAAGTTCTCCACATTCTGTAGGGGAGCAGACAGGTGGGTTCGGGGGCATGCCAGAGAATGAGTGGGCTCGACAGGAAAGCAGGGGGAGGGTGGGGGAGAGGTCAGGCAGGTTGTCCTCCCCATCCCAGCACCCGGGACATGGACGGTATGGCCCTGTCTGGTAGCGACCCCTGCAGCGGGCACTAGTCGTCTCCGTGGCAGAGGGGCGACGAGGCTTAGAAAGACGTGAGCCAGGAAGAGCAGCGACAGGATCCGAACCCACGTTTGTCTGGCTCCAGGCTGGTACCCCAACCTGCAGCCTGTGGTAAGGTGAGAGTCGGCAGAAACGCAGGAGGTGTGAGGGTGTTGAGGGGGTGTGTACAAGGAGGGCTGTGAGGAATCTATGGGGCCTGAGTTGTGGGTCAGCCGGGGTCTTAGTTCTGGGAAGTCAACAGACACCCCTCCTTCAAACGGGCTGGGCCGAAGGGCGCCGGCAGCCCACCGCTACCAGGAAGCCTCGCTGGTGGCTGCCCGGCAATGCAGCAGGGGTCAGTGCTAGAGAATAGCTCCCCGGGGCAGAAAGTGGGGAGGCTCCCAGGCCAGCTGGGCAGAGGAAGGGCACTCACGATGTAGGTGCACAGGGGGCTGAAGGCCCCGGTGCCACAGGTGAAGAGGTGGCTGCTATTGAGTGGCAGGAGGATCTTGATGTAGTTTTGACAGTCACGCTGGGGAAAGAGGGAGAGGCTGTCAGGCCCAAGCCGTCCACCAGGGGGCACCACCGAAACCCAAGACCAGTGAGGCTGGGGGTGAGGCCTAAAGTCAGGGGACCCTGGAGAATCCAGAAGCAGGAGCCACCAGGATGGGGCAGGCCAAGGACCACAAACGTGTCCATGTGCGCTGGAGGGGGACCCTGGGGCTAAGCTAGTTCTGTGGCTGGTAACCTCTTCCTCAGTCTGGGGTGAGGCAGAAACTACCTCCTTCGGGCTGTCTTGTTGAAAAGTCCTCTTCAGAACCACAGTGCTAACGGCCCAACCTACTTGGGGAGGAAGCCACAGCCCAGAGCGGGAGGAGACACTCAGCCTGCACCCGGGCCCCAGACTCACGGACAGCCTCCTCCACTGGCGTCTCCAGGCAAGCTTCCGAGACGCCCCCAAAGCCCTCCTCCCTCGAGAACTTCCCCTTTTCATTAATGGCAACTCAACCCTTCCTTTTTTAAATGAAGTGTGTAACCTGACTACCTTTTAAATGGACTGATTTTTGCCCATTGGTCTTTCTTCTTTACCACAATGATACCTCCAGTGTCTACAAATACCTGGGCACAAGGCAAGTGCTTAACAACGACCATGTGCAGAATAAGAGAAGTCAGGGGCGATCAGGACGTGAACTAGCATCCCTAGCCCCCTTTTACAGGTGGGGACACTAAGGCTCCAAGAGGTCCATCTATTCGTCCAAGACTCAAAGCCAGGTCTGGCCATCTCTGCAGCCTATGTCCTGCCCACCACAGCTAGCTGCGTCTGCTGCTCCCAGTCCTGCTTGTCCTGGGTTCAGGTCCACCCTCCATCCCACCCGCAGCTCGGGTCGCCCTCTGGTGCTGGCTCACCTGCGGGTCCTTGCCCTTGAAGCTGCACTGGTGTTTCCTCTGGGCATCTGCGCTCCACAGCAGCTGGGGAGGGAGGGGGGCAGGTAAGTGTGCACGTGGAACGGGGGTCCCTGCCTCTCCACTCCTTTCCCCTCTCCTTTTGCATCATCCCTGGACCCAGGAGGTCGGTCCTCCTGTCCACCTTCCTCACTGCCATCCTCTGCCCAGCCTGCCCAACCCCGGGTGCCGTCTCTCACCTCCTGGTACCCCCCGCCTGGCAGGAAGCTGGCGCTGCTGTTGAGAGCAAAGAGGGCCTCGCGGGCACCCACGTACAGGGTCTTCCCATCACTGCTCAGCAGAAGGGCCGTGTAGTTGGAGATATTTTCAGCTTGGAAACTGAGGAACGGCCGCTCTTCAGAGCCTGGGGAGAAGAAGATGGACATTACCGGGGGGCCACCCCTCCCAGAGAACCCCAACCTCCAGAATGGGTCAGAGTGAAGGCAGGTCGGCAAGGCAGTGGGTGGCAAGGGGCTGGGGACAAGGCGGTCACGGCTCACGGGGCAGCAGCATTCGCACCTCGCAAGACACAGAGCCACACAGATGAATGGAAAAGAACGTTAACTATAGCACCATTCGCAGTAACGAAGCATCGAGGCAACCCCAATGTCCGACCATAGGGGACTGAACGCCATCGTTCGATAGAACCGATGGTAAAAATGATGTTTTTTCAAAAGCCCCTGAACATCAAGCAAAGTTACTTAAAAAAGGACATGGTTGAAATATGAAGCGAACTAAAGCAAAAACTGATGGTTTCGGAGCCCACGTGGGCTTGAGTGGCAGCAGACACAGGGAGGAGGACTCGGAAGCACAGCCCGCCCCTTGGCCCTGCAGATACCACGTTTCCATCACCACAGAACTGCGGACGGTGGTCTCCAACCCTCAGCGTCACCTTGCAGCCACTCGTGGAAGACTTATGGTTATTAAACAGGATGTTCACCCTGGCTGGTGTGGCTCAGTGGATTGAGCACCGGCCTGTGAACCAAAGGGTTGCTGGTTTGATTCCCAGTCAGGGCACATGCCTGGGTTGAGAGCTAGGTCCCCAGTTGTGGGGCGTCTGAGAGGCAACCACCCACTGATGTTTCTCTCCCTCTTTTTCTCCCTCCCTTCCTCTAATAATAAATAAATAAAATTTAAATAAATAAATAGGATGTTCACGTTATCAACCTCGACCTCGGGAAACGGAACGTACACCAGACAGACAAGAGGAGAGGACGAGGAAGAAAATGGAAATAAACACACAAGCCTATCCACCAGGGTGCCGTTTGTGCTCTGGGTGACAAATGGATTTGCAGAGAAATTATTTTAAAAATTCTATGCAGCTGATATGAAAGGAAAAACAAGCACAAGGCGGCCACCCTGCCCAACCTCAGGCATCTCCTAACTGACCAGCGGATTATGACCACGCAGACAAACACGGTCTCGTGAAGCAGAGGAAGCAAAGGGTCACATGCCAACAGAGCAGCTGCGAAGACAGCTTCGTGTATGTTTCCACGGTGAGTGATTTTACATACCCCCAGCCTGGTTCCACAAGAGTGAGGAAACACAAAGGAAAGAAGGCAATGAAATATAAACACTAAAATCGGAAACAGAGAGAAAAACGCATCTGAAAAAAAACATTGAAACCAGAAAGGATGAGCAGGGTCCAATAAGTAGAGCGAAGTCCCCACTCATTCAGTGCTGAGCCTCCCAGTGGCCGAGGAGAAAAGGGAAATGAAGTTACCTATCCTCACAGTCCAAGAGGAAGAACATATATCGGTGACAAGCCTCCCTCCTAGAACCAGAGTCGGAACTGGGCTGCACCGGGAATTTGCAGGGGAAAGTCCTACCTAATATCCAGAGCACGAACGCAGCTGCTGAAACTGTACAAGGTAGCTGTGGTCGGAGAAGTTAAGGCCTCTCTTTGGACTTGTCAGTCCAGAATCACTCCAGACTCTAGGTCTTTTGCCTCAAATTCCCAACTCCTCCCCACTTCCTATGGCCACACTGTGAGGCCCAAGGAATATTTCCAGCACAAACCTCCCACTTCTCCTAACTGAAAACTTCCTGACACACTGGCTCCCGTTGCTTCGTGCCAATGATGCGCTGGCCTTTCTGTGCTCCACTCCTGGGAAGAACCACCACCCTGGAGAGAGCCCTCCCACGGGCCACCAGAGGGCCACGGGGGAAGGCGCTGCGCTAGATGGGCTGTAGATTCCAACTCCTTGCATGCCCACAACAGCCCCAGGAGGTGGGGACTGCTGTTCTACCCTCTTTACAAATGAAGAAATCAAAGCTCAGAGAGGTTAAGCAACTTACACAAAGACGCACAGCAAAAAAGGGGCTACAGTGAGAGGCTGGCTCCTTCCTGAACCCACTGTCTGCAAACTGCAGGATGCAGCAAAGCCACCCAGAAGATCTGAACTCCAGATTCAGGGTCTGCCGCACTATGAGGCTGCCGACCCGGGCCATGACCTAAAAACATGCAGGTGGACCAGCTCTCAGGTGATTCCGGAGTAGAAGCTCCCATGACCATACTTTGAGAAGTGTCCTGTAGATCCCCCGCAGTGGGCGGTGGGCATGTCATCTTCCCTGGACTTTGGTTTTCTGACATGCATCACAGGGATAACACACAAACATAAACCTCACAGCAAACCCCATGGGGAGCCGGTGAGATGAGAGCAGGGCGTACGGTGGTCCCTCCCTCCGGCTTCCTGAAAGCAAGGGCGGGTCTGAATTGGCCATGCCTACCTACCTGCAGAGGGGCACTTGTGTCCGGGCAGGAGGCTGTTCTTGGAATCTGCCCAGATAACACGGAAATGCCAAAGGTCAGAGATAAAAGCTAAAGCCCAGGTGGCGGCTCAGCCCCACTCAGGCCTGGAAGGGAGTGAAAACCTGCCAAGGGTCAGGCAGACGGAGCCCAGCGGCTGGAGGGGCAGCCAGGAAGCCCGCTGTGCATCTCTCCACACAAACCAGATGCTCAAGGGCCCCCCGCCTCCTGCAGTCATATCGGGAGAACAGGGACAGAGCACCGGAACAGCAATACCTCAGAGAACTGGGTGCAGGGCCCCTCGTACCACGCCTTCCATTCTGGGGACACTCTCAGACTCAAAGCCATGATGTCCTGAAGGCCTTGCCCCCCACAAGCCCTTCCCTGCCCTGTGGACTTCACTGGTGCAGGCCTCCCAACTGGGAGTCTCGACGAGACAGATCAGGACTGCAGACTCTAGAGGGAGAGCCCTGGGTTCCAATCCCGTCTCTGTCACGAGCCCTCTGCCACCGGGACAAGCCAGATAACATCCTGCAGCCTCACTTTCCTTATCTGTAAAGTGGGGATAATAGCACCTCGCCTCATGGGGTTGTTACGAGAAGAAACAAGATTATGTATGTAAATAACAACACGCATAATACGCCACGTCTGCCGAGTGCTTACTCAACATAACTGCACACACGTTACCCTGAGCTGGCACGGCGTCTGGCACACGACCAGCCCTCGAGTGGTTCAAAAACAAAACCCCAAGCCCTGCAGGAAAATCCAGCCCAGCGAGCACGGCCGAGGAGCAGGGCGGAGAGGAGGAGCCACAAGGCGGCTGGGCCAGCGACTCCAATCCAGACCTGCAGCTGGTCACACGAGGATCTCAGGCCAATCGCAGAGCAGCAAGAAGGTGCCGGTCACGTGTTGTGTGTGTGACCTAGTCCCTCCACCACACCTGGTGCCCTGGGAGGTGTTCTCATCGGGAGCGGCCCGGTGACTGGGGTCACCTCCAGAGTCCCAGCACAGACGTCTGTGTGGGCCCTGCCTGAGCCTGCCTGCCCATCTGTGTGTGTGTGTGTGTGTGTGTGCGCGCGCGCCAGTGCGCACACGCCACCACAGGGCTTGTCCACACTTGCGTTCGCTCCGGGGTGCTGCTTGCACCGAGGTGACGGGGAGGGGGTGTTTGTGCACTGGGCTGCCCGTGTGTGCTGGCACACCTTGGGGTGGGTGGTTGGCTTCTACGCTGCACTCGGAGCAGGGAGGGTGCCTCGGTCAGCCACACCCACCCCCCGCTGGCGCGTTAATCCAGGACAGAGAAAGTCAGGCCATCTGCGGTTGTGGCCATCTTCCTGGATGGGGTGAAACCTTGGCACCCACCCTGGCAGGCCCAAGTCAGTGGCTTCTCCAGGGCTCTGAGGAGACCGGATGGGGACCGGTCTGGGGCTCACAGGTCACAGGAAGTTGCGGGCATGTCTGAAACACATGCAGGGCCCCACTCTCCCACACAGGGCGGACCCCAGGGTATCAGCAGGAAGTGATGCGGGAACAACTCAGCCCCCAGCCTCACCTAGAGGTTCTCACCTCCCTGGTGACTCAGCTGGAAGTTTGCAGCAATCCGGAGTGAGACTGCAATGCCCCCCCGCACCCGCCGCGGTCCCCGGCCAGCAGGGACATGAGTCAGAGCCCCACCCCACCTTCCTCTCCTCGGTGGCTGCCCACACAACACCACAGCTCACCTGTCCCTAACATCCCGCCCTCCACAGGCCCCAGCAGGACGAGGCCGAAAGCCAACAGCTTCCAGTGGAGTCCGAGCCGGGACGCTGTCCCCAGCAGGAGCAACAGGGCCACTCCCTCCCTCCAAAGTCCCAGACAGGGTCTGGGCCCAGGACAATCCCTGAGCCGCCCAGACGCCGGACCCTTGGACCCGCCTGTGCCAGCAGCAGCACACATCCAGGGCAGGGTGCTGAGTCAGTAACTAGGGCAGCCAGCGACCCGGACACATGTCATCCCTCTGCGCCGCCCAAGCACGGGGCAGGGTGGCCTAATGGACCAGAAGCGGCGGCGGGCGCACTCTGGCGTCAGCAAGCCAGTGCTGGGGCAGGGTCCCTGACAGGGGAGTGACGTGGGCCGGAAGTCCCCGCCGTGGCCTGGGGTGACCAAGGAAGAGGCGGGAGGGCCGGGGAGCCCAGCCTCACGGCACTGGGTGTTTGGGGCGGGTCCCTGCTATGCCTCCATCCACCAGATGAAGAGTGCCTGCCAGCAGCCCCTGGTGGCCCCCCGCCCCTCACAGACCTCCTGTGCCCATCTAGCCAGCAGAGCCCTAACCCAGGACCTGCCATGAGCTGCCATCACCTTGGGTGCCGACCTCTCATCACCCCACCCAGGACCATGGTCAGCTCCTCTGGCCGCTGCTGGGTCGGGGCAGGCTGCTCCCTAATGACCCCTCCTCTCTCCTGAGGCCCCAGGATCCACGGATGTCTCCCCTTTTATTAAGGAAACTGGGTCCACCAGTCATACCCTCGCTCAGCTTCCCCTGCCCCCCCATCTCCGCAGAGACTGGTCTCCGAGCCATTAGCCTGTGCCTCGCAGAAAGCCGTTTTTTCCTCCAATATTTATCCTAGAAATACGTATGCCTCCCTCTTCCCCTTTCCTAGCCAAAATCCTTTAGAGAAGGGCCACCCAGCGCCGTCTCCATCTCTGAGCTCCCACGCACTGGGAGTCGGGCCTCAGCCAGCCCACGCTCGCCGGGGGCCAGGGATTGACTCTCTGCCAGACCCCAGGCGCCAAGGGGCGTGGCCTCCATGGCGTATGGCCTCCGAGGCACGTGGCCTCGTGGAGGTCCCCTGTCCTCCAGGTGTCTGCCACACCAGCTTCAATGGTCACTGCACGTCTCCCTCACACTCCTCTGGGCCCCCGTCCCTCCGAGAGCTAAGGACGTGCCCTGGTACTTGCTAAGCACTTTGAGTGATTAACGCCTATAATCCTGGCAAGGCTGCCGTGACATGGGCATTACCACGTGTGGTTTTTAGGTGACAGGACTGAAGTGCAAATGAGGTGAGGTGCATGGTTACCCAGCTGGGAAGCGTCGGGGAGCTGGGTTTTGAACTTGGCCGGCTACCCCCAGTACGCAAGCACCTGCCTGAGACACTTGCCCCCGGTCCCCCATGCACCGCGTCCCTGGCCGAGGTTGCTTGGTTGGTCCTATTTCCAACCACGGCACTGCCATCAGGGGCCTCAGCTGGATCCTCGTCCCATCCGGGGAGTGACCACAACAGGTTTCTCGACCAGATGAAGATACACAACCTGTCGATTATTCAAGGCTGGCTGGGCTGCCGTGCTACGTTTTTGTACCTTCCACAGGTGACGCAGGAGGCAGCTGTCCGGATGGAAGAGCGGTTCCCGCGGCAGGCAGCTGCGGCCCAAGGCCGGGCCCCCAGCCTTTCTAGCCGTGTGACCTGACAACGTGACTTGGCTTCTCTGAGCCTCGGATCCCTCACCTGTGCGAGATGGATCGATGCCACCACCTGTATACCCAAGGGCAGCGCCCCGCACACGGGGGGCCAACCCAGGAAGTTTGCTCCCTTGTGCTGTTAGCACCTGTCTCAGAAGGGGGGACGGGGACAAGAAAGGGGCAGCGAGTGGGTTCATTTGGCCCCTCTTTAGGAATTTTGATAAAATGAGATGTTTCTGTCTCCTGTCCCTACTGAAACGCCCTCACCACAGGACCCCACCTCCCTGCGCACTATGCTGTCCGGGAAGGCTTCTCGAAGGACCCACAAGTGCAGAGACCAGAGAGGTTCCCGTGGAGAACAGGTCAGGCCACCAGTTTGGGAGGCTGAGCTGACTTGGACAAAACACTAACATGCTACAAACCTCAGTGACGGGACCTGTAAAATGGGGCTAATGCCAGCGACCATGTAGGTGGCGACGAGACAACTGAAGCCTTGTGCCCCCTGGCACTGAACACTGGACACAAATGTGAGGACACCAGCAGTGTCACCTGAGGGCCGGAGGGCTGACTTGTGGTGGATGTGGCCACTTGGGCGTGGTGGCTAAAGCATGACCAGGGAGACGGCACAGGGCTAGGAGCAGAGGAGAGGCTTGTGGCCTTGGGAATGGCGAGGTGTCATCATGGGACCTTGGGTGTATGTCCCGGGACAGCCCCCTCAGTGTGAGCTGCTCTCCACCCTGGACACAGGGGAGCACTGCCAGGACAGAGAGGTCAGAATGCAAGGACAAGCGGCAGGGAGGGCTGGCTGGGGGCAGCTGGAGGAACTGCTGAGGATAGGCCGCCCTGGACCATGGGAATCTCCTGTTCTGTTTGCTTCTCTCACCCCTTGTCCCCTAGGGAGGGCCACCTCAGAGCCCTCTCCACCAACCCTGAGCACCCAGAGGGTGAGGGGGACCACAGGCCCTAAGAAGGGGACATAGCGCCCTCGCTGGTGTGGCTCAGTGGGTCGAGCACCAGTCTGTGAACTAGAAGGTCACAGGTTTGATTCCCAGTCAGGGCACATGCCTGGGCTGCGGGTCAGGCCCCCAGCTGGGGACGTGTGAGAGGCAACAGATTGCCCTCGCACACATTTCTCTCCCTTTCTTTCTCCTTCCCTTTCCCCCGCTCTCTAAAAATAAATAAATAAAATCTTCGGGGAAAAAAGAAGAAGGGGACATAGCAAAGAGAGATGGGCAACCTGACCCAAGTCCCGCCTTTCCTCTTGGCCCCACGCCACGCTCTGGCCCTCTAATCTGGAGAATGAACCAGCAGGTGTATCCAGATGTGCCCCAAAAGTTGTGCAAGCTTAGAGCTTTGTTGGGCTGACACACCCGCATCTCAACACCCAGCTGAACGTGGGTTATACAGAGGGCAGAGCGGAGCCAGCAAGGGACAGGGAGGAGGGGGGAGTGGCCCAGCCCCAGGCAGAGGAGGTTCTCCAGGCAAAAGAGGGCTTTAAAAGAGCTGAACCAGGAGCCCTTGGAAAGTGCGGTAGCCCAGGCGGGGTGGTTCAGGGGGTTGGAGCATCATCCCATTCGCCAAAAGGTTGTGGGTTTGATCCCTGTTTGGGGTATCTATGGGAGGCAACCAATTGATGCCTCTTTTCTCTCTCCCCTCCCTTTCTGTCTCTACAAAATAAATAAACATATTTAGAAAGAGAGAGAGAGAGAAAAGAAAGAAAGAAAGAAAGAAAACAGTGGGCTAAATGAAAGAGGACCTGTGAGGCGAGGTGACTTCCAATCACCTTTGTCTTTCTCTCCCAGGGCCATGTTGGGTCCCAACCATCTCCTTCCTTGGCCTGGCAGTCTTGGCACTACGCGAGGGGCTGCGTACAGCCAGAGTTCCAAGAGTGTCCACCCAATGAATGCAGATAACCTCACCAGGCCGGACGGGCAGGACACTTTCACCAAGGACACTTTCACCTGTCACCAGGGACGCTGCGGCACGTGCCAGGCGGCGTGCCAGGTTTCACATCCGTAATTTCCCATCCTCCTCTCGGAACCCTGCAAGGTGGTTCCTGCTACTGTTCCCATCTCACCAACGTGAATACGGGCCTGGTGGAGGAAGGGGGCTCGCCCGGGCCGTGCAGTGAGGGCGGAGGGCAGGCTAGTCTTCAAGGCCGGGCCATCGGCACCCACGCTTACAGCTTGGTCCCTGCGGCAATGGGCCAGGCAGATGCCAGCTCAAGGGACAGCGCCGAAGACAAAGCTGGAGGGAGACCAGAGACCAGCCAGGAAGAGACTTCAAAAGTGGACTGGTCCCAGACAGGCGGCTCAGTTGGCTGGAGCATGGACCCACACACCAAGAGGGTGCAGGTTCAACTCCCAGTCAGGGCACATGTCTGCAGCATGGGTTTGGGTTTGGTCAACAGTTGGGGCCTATACGGGAGGCAACCGATTGACGTTTTTCTCTCATATCGATGTTTCTCTCTCTGTCTCTCACTTCCTCTCTCTCTAAATTCAATAAACATATCCTCCGGTGCGGATTAGTTAAACAACAACAACAACAACAACAACAAAACGCGGCCTGTACTGGGGGCTTCTCAGAGTAGCCATGGCCCTGGGTGTCTGCTCCGGGGACTGGGGACAAGCAGCTGATCCGTGCCTGGGCCACGTTCTCTCTGCTGAATGTGGGGTTTTGTTGGCTGCAGGGTCCAGGCCTGTAGATTTATTTCCAATCTGGTGTGGAAACACTGCGTCCAGAGCTTCCCATGCAGGCACTTCCCGGCAGAGGGGAATTAAGAACTCCTTTTAATTGCCCAAATAAGGGGGCCCAATAACACCTCCATGAGTCAGAGGAGTAGGTTTTTGTTTCTTCCCATATGGCCAGACTGGAAGGCACCAGGCCTCCGAGGTCACCTCCATGCAGCATCCGCTGCTCCTGCCACAGCAGACCCCGTGGTCCTAGAACGCCAATCCGCCCAGCTTCCAATGAGACAAAACCCGAATGCCACACATGGCTTGGAAGCATCTCTTTCAGATCCAAGTCACCTCCTCTTAAGACCTCAGCTCTTTCTGCTGACCCTGGAGCTCCCAGGCTGCCTCCCCAGCCTGGCCACAAGTGGGGCACCCCCTCCTGGTGGCCCCAGGAATCTGATGGACAGTCATGAGGGTTCCACAAGAAGGATGCTCCATTTCCGGGGTTTGTCTCTAGGCATCCAGGCCCTTGAGGGGCTCAGGTGAGAATTCCCTAGGGGAGGGCAGGTGGCAGGGACGGGGGTGTGGGCTCTAGTTCCATGCCTCTTTCCCTGTTCTGTGAGGAAGGGGCCCTGGGGACCCAGTGCCCAGTGTCCCATGGTAACCATGGGCCTGCCCAGATGGGCAAGCTGCCAGGAACATCTAACGAGCCCCCAGGGACCAGGCAGGAAACTGCCTCCGGCGGAGCTGGGAAGGTGAGCCTGCTCAGTCACTGGGACATTCCCCTCTGGGGCTCCCAGCCCGCAGGAGTGCGTGCACGTACACGAAAGGGCAGGGGTAGGTATCCTGAGCCAACAGGAGGCCCGGGGCGGCGGGTACTCGGGCTGTGAGGCAGCTCCGCAAAGCGTGGACTTGTGCTCAGCTCACCAGCGCAGGTGCCAGGCTGCTGCCGAACTGTGCCAGGGCTTTGGTGGGACCAGAAGAAGAGGCCCCCTCTGGGCAGAGCCAGCCTCAGGAAAAGAAACAGCAGAGGGTCTTTTTTCTCTAGGATCCGTGGTTTGGAGAGCAGAATATGGATTGCGTTTCAACCCGAGCGGGACAAAATGTGCATCAGCTCGGGGTGGGGGGCTCCTCCCAGGGGAGCCCAAGTGTCTAAGTCCTCTGGGGGTGAGGACTTAAACATGTGAATTTTAGAGCAACACAGAACCCCAGCCCATAGCGCCAACTGATTGGGGGGCGGGGAGGGGAGGGACTGGTGTGTGGGTATGAATTTGAGGAAGTGGGTCAACTCTTGGAGCCCACTTCCTCACCCAGTGGGTAATAACCACAAAGTATTCCAGGCGCTCTCAGAAAGCAGGTCCTCTCGGTTCCTCCTCACGGCTCCCCAATCTAGTCATCCTGTGAGCGGTCCCCATCCAGTTCCAAAGTGTGATGTGTCCCTTGTAGTAGCCCAGCTTTCCCGGAGCCATAAGTGGAGCTCCTCTAGCATCTGTCCCCACCCCACGTCACTTGCTCTCAAAGCCGAGAGGGTTTGAGGGCAAAAGGGAGTGGTGGTCACACCAGAAAAATAGCGAAGCAGCAGGCCTGGGTCTGGATACACCTGTTTGCCCTCTCTTAACAAGCTGAAGCACTCAAGGGACTGTGGTCGAAGCTACACACCAGCACCGCCGCACCCCAGACAGAATCGCCCCTGCTCTGAAGCCCATGCTGAACAATGATGACAGCTAACACTCCCCGAGTGGTTTCTATGTACCAAGCCTTTCCCAAGGACTTTTCAAACATAATCTGGACCTACAACCTTGAGGCAGGTGCTCATTGCACCCCTATTTTACAGATGAGGAAACCAAGGCCCAGAGAGGACCGGCGGCTTGCTCAGGGTCACATGACCACTGAGTGGCTGAGGCAGGACTTGAGCCAGGCCACCTTCTCAGCACTATTGGGCCATGTTTCAGAAAGGTTACTCAGGGCCACAAGGTTAATGTACGAGCTGATTCTGCTACTCTTCCCCTTCATAAAATAGAATGCTTTCCGGGGTGGGGACACTAAGAGAAAGAAGTCTGATTCAGTTTCAGTCTGTAATCGCTAATTTGTAAGTCCTTTTTCTAATTCGCACAGTGTGACAACCAGCAAGTTAAAGGGTTTGGAGAAATAACACCCACTGGGCACCCCGAGATGTTATGTCCACGTAACACACCTAGTTTCGTGAACTCTCCAAGACCGGCTTGCAGGGGACCTGTGACTGCGCCCAGTTTGCAGATTAGCAAACTGGGGCTCAGGGAAAAGGGACTTCCTTGCCCAGGAGTAGAAATGGGCTTAGAATCCAGGTCCCTCTGATTTCAAAGAGGAATTGGACAAGCAACCAGGTGAAAGAGGGGTAAGGAGAGGAGAGAGTAGAGGTCTGTGGGGTCCACACAAGCAGATGTGAGCTCAGGAGAGGGACCTGGCCCATTAGGATCACCCTCCACGGTCGTTGGAGGACCATCCTGGCTTCCAGAGCTTCGGGGTCTCGGCGTCCACACTGCCCCCAGCCCTAGTTTGGTCGTTCCCAGACCTTGGGGGGATCCCACCGTGTCCAGTGGGGTGAAGGATAGGGTGCCGTTCGCGGCGGCTCCGGAGTCCTTCTGTGACTTGCCGGGATACCAAACCCCAGTGTTTACGGCGTAGGGGGGGCCGGGGGGCGGGCAAGCACGGCCCCCTCCACCCGCGCTGCCCTGGGGGACGGCACGCGCGCCTGGCTCTGGTCAGCATCAAAGCCAAGCAGATGCGCAGGCGGACTTGGGGCGGGGGACGCCACCATCGCGCCACCACCGTAAGGGAGCCCTACAAGGGGCGCCAGAGCAGGCGAGGACCCCCTCCCCCAGCGTTAAAAGAATGGAGGAAAGGGGCCGCGGCCCCGCAGCTCCGCTCTCCCTCTCTCGCCCAGCGCGCTTTGAAAGGAGGAGGGGTCCCTAGTAGCCCCACACCTCCGACGAGCCCCCTGCCTCCTTTGTCACGGCAACCTCCGCACGAGGCACTGGGGTCGCCTCCCCTCCTCGGCCGGCGCCCCCGCCGGGTAGCCCCGCACTCACCCAGCGGCAGGCTGATCCGGGGAACGAGCGCCCAAGTGGCCGGCGGCGGCGGCAGCAGCAACAGCAGCAGCGGCAGCAGCGGCAACGGCGGTGGCGGCGGCGGCAGCAACTGGGTCCCCGGGGCCATCGCGGCGCGCGGGGCTCGGACAGCGACGCGTCCTGCAGGCTGCGGCTCCGGTGGCGCCCCTGCACTCGCGGACCTGGGGGTTGGGGGACGGGTCACGTGGCCGCCGCGAACGCGCCCCTCGGCCCCCCGCTGCGCAGCGCGGTCCCGCCGACCCAGCTCGGAGGAGGCTCGCCGGGAGCGCGGCGCAGAGGGCGGCGCCGCAGGAGGAAGTGGGCGAGCGTCGTGCCTCTCCCAGATCCCGCTCCCTGCCCTGCCCTACCTTCCCCCTTCCTCCTTCCTCCTCGCTGCCTGCACAAGGGGCGCTAGCTGGGGCCGAGCCCCGAGAGATCAGGTCGGGAGACCCTTGAGGAGGCTGAGGCGCGGGGAGCAGAGGGAAGCGGAGCCCTAGATCCCCGCCCCCACCGTCAGACCCTCCCACTGCCGCCCTAGCCCCCTTCCGGCAGCTCCGCGACCCTCTGCTAGCTGCCGCCGGGGGTTTGGGGAAATGCGTGGGTCTCCACTGGGCGCCCCGCGAGGGTCTGGCCTGGGGCTTGTCCCTTTATCCCCGCCTACCCAGCTAATGCTCTTGGCCCCCACTTGTGCGTGACCACATGAACTCTGCCGAGCTCCAGCGGACGCCGGGGATAGTTGCTTCTGAGTCTAATTTCTGCACAGTCAGCCCACCTTGGGTCCTGGCTGCGTTCCCTGCAGGCCCACCCCTTAGTCCGCTACCCTGCGGCGCGTCCACGCTTAGGATTCCATGCACGCGAAGCCAAACCTCGGGCGCGGGGAGCCGGGCGAGGTTAGCTTACGTGGAATAATAGGGTTTCAGATACAGCCGAGGAGGTGAGACCTTCCCCACGGCCTGCGCGGGGCCAGGCAGGAGACAGCACCGTTCTACCTAAGGCTGGAGGGAGCCCAGAGGCACCCACTCAGAAGAGGCACGGCCCACCCACCCCCAGGCCCCTCCCCCAACATCCCCAAGGATGCAGCGGGGTCCTGCAGACACCAGGGGATTCAGACTGCAACCTGCACCCCTTAGTAGGTCCTGAAATCAACTGAGTGGCTCCCTTATCAGCATCAAAAAAAAACAGACACAGTCCAACTTTTATTCCTAAGTGTGCAGAGAACCACAGTAAAATGTAATTCTTTCTGCGGTTCGAGTCCAGAGGAGTTTCAGAACCTCTCCGGTCATTTCCATGGCAGGGGGAACGACTGCTTCAGGAATGAGGAGCCCTCCTGGGAAAGGCCTCTTTACCCCCAGCCCCAATTGGCTTCCTCACAACCAACACCTTGTGCTCTCACCCTGCCCCCAGGGCCTGCAGCATCCTCTCCTATGGGGTGGCTGCCAAGGTGGGCACAGCACTCATGTGGTCTCAAGTCTCCTCTCTGGCAGCCAAGCTTCCCTGAATTCCATGACTGCTGCGTCCCATCCTGACACCCATCTGTGGGCAAGGGCAAGGCTGGCAGCGCCTGTTTTAAAGGGGCTCCGGAGAAACAAGAAGGGAAAATGAAAACACAGAAGGGCTCCCAGCACTGGACACAGATTTGCACGTGGGTGGGGGCGGCATCAAAGCACCCCAGTTGTAGCCTTGCCCAGGCCTTGGGTACCACTTTTATCAGCGCTGTCGATCCATCTTCAGCCAAGGATGCCCATGCTTCTATCTGCAGCCAGGACATCTGGCCTTAACGTTTCCACCGGCTGTCTGGTCTGCCAGGCGTCTCAAATGCAGCATGTCGCAAACCGAGTGCCTGGTCTCTCCCTTCTGTGTAAGCCTCTTCCCCATCTCGCTCAGCAGCAAGTCCACCTTGAAGTTGCTCAGGTTAAAAACCTTACTCCTTGTTTTTTCTCTCACACCCCACATCCAACCCACTAGCCAATCCATAAGCTGACCGCCCTCACCATCACCTTCCTTGTGGTGACGGCGAGGTCTTCCTGCTTCCACCCTTGCTGCACTGAAATTGGTACTCGGCTCTGCAGCCCTTGTGACTCAGAGCTGGCCAGGACGTGGCACTCCCCCACCCAGGCGCCTCGGATGGTTCCCGGGCTCCCTTAGCGGAAGAGCCGAAGACCTCAACAGGAGATTGCGAGGCCCGTATCGTCCTCACCCAGGCGGCCGCTGCCCTTCCCGCTCACTCTCCCACAGGATCACTCACGAGCACTGTGCTGGGACCTTTACCCTGGCTACTCCCATCGCCTGGAGCCTTCCGCCCGTAGCCACAAGACAGAGTCCCTCGCTTCCTCTAAATCTTTGCTCAGAGATAACCTTCCTGGAGAAGCCGAACCTCCCCCAACATTTCCCTTACCCTGAGATTTTCTTTTCCCCAAAGCGCTCATCACTTTCTAACATAATATTTGATTTGCTTATTTGTTGTGGTTTGTCTGTATTGTCCGACTACCTGCTCCTGGTCCATGCCCAAAATGTTGACTGGAGAGGGCAGGGGGTTTTGCTTATTGGCTTGTTAGTTATCCCAGGCCTCTAGAAGAGTGCCTGTGCATGGTAGGCTCTCAAGAAATATTGGCTGAATGAATGAATGAATGAATGAATACAGCCTAGGGATCATGGAATGTTACTGGCTCACGTCAACCAACAGCCTGAGCTATGATAGCACCTATGGCCCCATAAAGAGCTCCCCCATTGCCCTGACTAGTGTGGCTCAGTGGGTTGGGCGTCGTTTCGCAGAGGAAAAGGCTGCTGGTTCAAATCCCAGTCAGGACACATACCTGGGTTGTGGAAGTGGTCCCAACTGGGGCACGTACAAGAGGCAACCAATTGATATTTCTCTCCCGCACGAATGTTTCTCTCCCTTTCTTTCTCCCTCCCTTCCCCTCTCTCTAAAGATAAATAAAATACTTAAAACAAAAAGAGTCCCCTCCACCTCGAAATTATACAATAACCACTCTCGACTGAAGCGCAGTACTTCCGCCTGACCTCTGAAATCTGGGGGCTCCGGTTCAGATTTCGTCCTGCTGAGGTTATTCGGAATGTTGGTGCTATAACACATTTCGCTTCCCCTCCCAGTTTTGAGTCCTCAGTAAATCCGATAAGCATTCTCAATGCCTTTAGTCAAGTCATTGATAAAGATATTGGGTGCGCGCACACTTAGCACCCAGTTTTCTGATAGCACTCTCCAATAAAAGGTCCCAGGACTCTGGGGAAATGGAAGGGAAAGCAAAAGGTGAGCCTGGGACATTTCGTTGGGTCAGGATGCACGGAAGCGGTTACAGACCAATGGAGTCACGGCAAAAGGACGTAGGGCCAGTGCAGCGGCTAAACTCGGGACAAGCCGAGCGTCAAAAAATGTCATGAAATAACGGATTCCAATGCATGAAACTGAAAACAAGCCCTCGATCCACTGTGACATTCAGAGAAACAGAGGAGAAGAAGCTTTCTGGGACGGAGACATGCTAGCCGATAAATGCAGACGAAGTGAGAGACTGGGAAAATCTAGATTCCAGTGAGAATCATCACTGGGGACTAAACCAACGGGTGGACGGTGGTTAGGAAACTACGCATTCACAAGGTCTCCAAGTCTGTCCCACAGGTGATTACCAAAGAGAAAATGTGTCTCTCAGGTGGCTCTGGCTGTCACCGGCAGCTGAAAGGGGCATGGCTAGTAATAGGCCTTCCTGACATCACTTCCGTCCCGATATGATGCAATCACAAATACACAAAGTCAACCCTTGCTGCATTCTTGCCAAAAGTGTGTAACCAGGTTGAATAATGAGGACACAGCCAGATGCATCCAGCATTCTACAGACAACTGGCCCGCACGCTTTGAAAGTTCCCTCTGATGAAAGGCAGGAAAGCCAGGGGACTGTTTAATGTTAAGAAACGAAAAGGAGCTGGTAATCAAATGCGACCTGTGAACGCTGAATGTGCCCCAGGGAAGAAAAGCTGTAGAGCGATTGCGGAAGTTTTCGCGTGCCCTGCTGAGGTTTTTAGAGGTGAAGTGTCATGATGTCTGCAACTTGCTTTCAAATGATTCAGCAAAAACATATATGCATGTGTGCATGTGTGTACTAGAAGGAGTGTGAGTGCATCTGTGGCAAAGTTTTAACGATAGGTCAATACAGAAAAGCTATGGGTATTTTGTAAATTTAGGGAGGGTAGGAATTGGGTGCCACAGTGCCAAAAACAGCCCAATGCCATGAGAGACTTCCATTAAGCTTAACACCGACCAATATCTACCCTGGCCAGGTAGGCGACTTTGTTAAAACAGTGTCCCAAGACACCAAGGTTGTGGGTTGGATCCCCAGTCAAGGGCACATACAAAAATCAACCAATGAATGCATCCGGAAGTGAAACAACAAATCCGTGTTTCTCATTCTCTCATTCTCTCTCTCTCTCCCCTCCCCCACCCCCACTTCCTCTCTCTCTAAAGTCAACAAGTGGAAAAAATCTTTTAAATGATCAATAGCCTTTGCAGGTAGAACAGCTAGCGAGGCATCCTCCTCACTGTACTAGTTGGTCCCCGTTTCTCCAAGTTACCCAAAGAAGCTTATGAAAACGTTGCAAGAGATCTTGTTAAAATCAGAGAACTGGCGGCAGTACTTCCTCTTTCGGCTGTCACCTAGCCCAGGGCCGGATGAGGGACACCGGCTGGGATTTGAATACCTGCCGCAGGTAACTCCTAAAAGGGCAGCTAGGTTGCTTTGCCTTGTGTCCTGGTAACACCAGGGTTATGTGTGTGCGGTGCTCATTCATCCCTGAGGAGCGGAGGCAGGGCCTGATGTGGCCTCGCTGGTGGCTAATTATATCCTGCTCATGGCTGCTCATATGCTCTAACTATGTCTTATGCCAAGAGGGTGACAAGCCCCTGGAGGACAGTGACAGGGCTTCCGTCTTCGGAAGCCCCACTGCCAAGCTTGGTGCTTGAGTAGGGCCTCTGCGGGGCCGATAGAATGGGGAGCCCAGCTGTTGGCCTGGAGGCGAGCCCCCCACATGTCCCCCACATGGCGGCCTCGGTCCCTGTGGGCTCTGCTGTCGTCCGTTAATGTGCCAATTTATTCTCACCCTACTGGAAAAAAACAGGAGGATGGCTGACAGAGGGGAAAAAAAACCCTTATTTGAGCTGACTTCCTGTGGGCTACAGAGTGGTTCCCAAGCCAACGCTGTGTCTCCCGTCCCCCTTTGCCAGTCTTGGACGTGTGCAAGTCTTTCTCGGCCAGAACGTCCGTGTTTATAAAGAGCTAAGGGGCGGCTTGGAAAGGGAGGGTGAGAAGAGATGAAGAGAAAAGCCATGTTTTCTCTGTGCCCCCAGACAGTAAGAGGAAGTCATAGTCCCACCCAGCCCTCCTCCTCCATCCACTCTCACATAACCTTGTCTTCCTCCCCATCCTCACCCTCCTCCCCGCTCTCTCAGGCTGACGGACACACAGACACACGCACAAGGACGAAAATGCAAGAATGAGAGGTCAAAGGCACATGGGAATACGTACAAAGGGGCCCAAGAGACCTAGTCTGTGGTAGGAGATGCCAGAGCAGGGGCAGACAAGGGAACTTTAGGGACAATAAAAATCTTCTTTACCTCGATCTCGGTATTGGTGTCCCAAGCGTGTACAAATGTTAAAATGTTTCGAGCTGTGCCCTCCAGGTGTGTGCATTTTCCTGTGTCTAAATGTATACCTTATACCTGTTACCATGGGAAAATATATAAAGACGCCAAAAGGTAGGAAAAAAATAATAATCTCACCTGTCGGATCAGGTGGAAAAATAAAAATGAGAAGAACCATAGAAGAGGGAGGGGAGGAAGAGACACAAGAAAGAGAAAATGAAAGGGAAGCCTGGTTATAAAAACAAGGCCAACGAACACCTGTATCCGCCGCCTCTCTAACCGGCTCAGCACAAAGGAAGAGGCAGTGACCTTGCGCACTGGGCAAAGGCTGGCAGCAGAATGGTCAGTCCAGGCCCTCGTGAGACTCGCCAGCAATCAATACGCACTACTCATCTATAAAGACAGCCTCTGCCCAGGTGCAGGCTGACCACGTGCTCGGATGGCCCCTGCGGGGCAGCCCCCCCCACTGCCAGGCCGGCCTGCTCTCATTCCCACTGGGGGAGCCTGGCTCTGCAGCTCCCACAGTTCTACTCTGGGAGTCATTGCTTTGTTTTCTGGCCGTGGGGGAGGGGCCTCCTACCAAGCCCAGTAGAGCCTGAACCCAAAGGTCCCACCCGCCCCCTCCTGAAGTAGCAGTCCTCCTCGTTCCTGGGTTCTGGCTGGCAGGCTGCCCAGCAAGCCTCACACTCACTGGCCTCGGCCCAGCTCCCTGGGCCTTGGCCCCCTGCCACGGTCCCCCCATAGCCCTGAGCCCTCGTCTTATGCCAACCTGCAGCTGCAGCTCCCTGCCCTGCCCTGGCTGGGCACCCCACTGGTGTTTCCTCCCCAGGGGCTGGGTGGCAGCTCAGCTGAAGCATCAATACATGTTGCTGAGGAAGCGACGGCAGCTGGCACACCCTGTGTGTGCTTTTAAATCAGCCAATGACTTCCAGACCCTGGTGGCAGGGAGCCTCTGCGGGGCAGTGCCCTCTGCAGCAGAGGGCATTCCCAGGCCAGCACCAGTACAGCCCCACACGCAGCTGTTCCCCAGGTCTGGCATTAAGTGCGAGTGGCCTCACCCCTGTTCCCCAAGCCACAGGCCCCTCCACTTCCCGTGCTGGTCAGTGCAGGAGGAGGAACTCAGCAGCATCCGTCGCTTTGTGGACTGGGAGCGAACCACACTACCTGTCTGGGTCGCAGCTTCCTCGTCTGTGACATGGGATTGGACAGACTCTGTGGTGGCCAGGAGAGCCGATAGGAGTGCATATACAGGGCAGGTGCCCCGGGGACAAAGCTGTGCTCATATTTGTGACCATTTCCCCTCACCTATCTGAGCAGCCTCCACCCTCAACAACTTGGATTCCATTCCCAACGCTGAGGACCCCTTCTGGGCTCTCCCTGGGGTTCCGCTGCCTCCCTCAAACCAAGTGCTGAGGCTGCAACTCTCGCTGAGAGAACGAACCAGCCCGCCAGGCCCAGGTCCGGGGTGCGCCTGCCATGGGCCTGTCGGGGCCTGAGCTGGCCACTCCCTGGGAGGGGATCACCTGCCCCAGGGGGCTGTGGTGCAACCAGCAGGGCTCAACCTGTCCTTGCCCCAACAGGGTAGAACACGCAGTTGCTCCTGTCGCTCCCCTGCTCCCCACACAAGCTCAGGAGTGGCTGTCTGCCTGTGCCCTCAAGCCTGCTCACCTGGGGGCCTCGAGAGCCTAGGTAACTGGCCTGGAAGATGCCTGGCACCCTGCCACCCTGAAGGAGCACAACCACTGCTTACAGACGCTCTTTTCCCTGAAACCACTACGGCCACTCACGGTGGGGAGGTGGGTGTTCTAGGCTGGGTGGGGGTGGGGAGCAAACAGTGGAAGGGGCTCGGAGGGAGTTCTGGCTTTCGGTTTGGCTCCCCAGACCTGAGCCCCCACAGGTCCTAAGGTCACGAGAAATCAGGGATCTGGGTCCCTGTTTCCCCACCAAGTTCTTTCTCCTTAAATCCCTGTCTGAGCCCCAGGCCCCTGGCCATTGCCACAAGGAGGAACGGTTCTCTGACCCCTGGGGCTTCCCAGTCGCCTCAGGTCACCCAATGGTTGCCGCTGCCCCAGACAGAGCCTTGCTCTGGGTTCCGGCACTGCCCGCACAGGGCGGGCTGAGACAGGTGAACCAGCAGGGTGGTGGGGGAGGCACAGGTAGGTTCCACTGATTTCCCGCAGATCCATAGACCGCACTAGCAACCTGCTTGGCCACTCTGTGTGGCGGCGTGCCCACCTGCCACCCTAAACCAATGGCATCAGGAGGCACCCCTTGCAGAAAGCTGGAGTACGGGCGGCCCCAACAAGCCAGGCTTTGGCAGGGATCTTGCACACAAGCCACCGGAGCCCAGGGCTCTTTAGGACTCCTGGGGGTACAATTTCTGCGCTGTGAGTGTGCACTGGGCTGGAGGCCACCATGATGCCCTACGCAGGCCCAGTCTGGCCCTATCGAAGGAGGGGGCTCTGAGGGCCTGGACTTGGGGTCTGACCCACCCAGCCACACAGGCCAGTTTCCCCACCTTGTGGTTTCCATAGGGACCCCACAAAACCCCCAAAAGGGAGTGTTCCCACCTGGCCTCTCCCAGGCCTTCCTTCCATGACAGCTGCCTCAGTTTCTTCGTCACAGCCTGTGAGCAGTCCAGCAGAGCAGGGAGCCCCTGAACCCCAAGGGTGGGCTTCAGGGAGCTGTGAACCGAACCCCAAGAATCATATGCTGTTCCGTGGGAGGGATCAGAGCTTTCACCTGATTTCAAAAAGATCATTGTGTCCCTCCCCTGACACCCCCTACCAAAAAAAAGTGAAAAACCACTTATTTAAGGTTTTCCGCAGACACAGCGCACTTTCAAAATTAGCCTTTATCAGGTAAAAAACAGTACTCCTCCTTTTCGAATAGTTGTAGAACCCTGACGTGAGTTATCTGGCAAACTATTCCACCTAAAGCAAAGTTGACATAAGGCTGAATTTATGGAGCACGTTTAAGTGAGGCACTGTGCTGAGTTTTTATGGTCCGTCACTGCTTTAATGCTTGAGACAGAGTGAGATAAGAGTTATTCTATTCCCACTTTCATAGATGAGAAACTTGGGCACAGACAGCTCCAGAGACTTGCTAAGCTTACACAGGTGCTAAGTCAGGACTGGGACCAGAACCCAGGAAGATACTCTGCCTGTAGTCGGACTTTGGACCAGGGTTTTGTTTCCAGTTACACCCGTCCTCTTCCTTTTTTTTTTTTTTTTTAATTTTTTGGGGTATTTTTAAATTGAGTATGCTATTACTGTAGTCCCATTTTTCCACCCCTATATCCCCTCCACCGCCATGCTCTTCCGGACAACAGACACTAATGTTCCTTTCCTCTCTCCCTCTTCCCTTC
Source organism: Mormoops blainvillei (assembly GCA_004026545.1). NCBI lineage: Eukaryota > Metazoa > Chordata > Mammalia > Chiroptera > Mormoopidae > Mormoops > Mormoops blainvillei. The sequence goes on along the minus strand of PVJD01005299.1, from coordinate 27,282 downwards.
CTCCCTTCCTTCCTCCTTTCATTCACGCCCCAAGTATTTCTTGTGCACTTGCTGCCTTTGCAGAGCTTACACTTCGTCAGAATCCCTTAGATGCCTTTCTCCAGGGAATGCACATCCTTGTCTCATTTCTTTGGATACACTCACTCCCTCCTGTCTCCAACACAGGTAGGGGCCGGGGCCAACACGGCGCAGCCCCAGCCTCGCTCCGGGCTTTGCAGGCTAGAGTCACGCTGGCTTCCTATGTTCCGCTCGGATTCCACCGAGGCTCTCACTTATGGGAAACTCACTCATTTACACATCACATCCCTCTCTGCCCATCTCTTCTACAGGCCTCCCGGCAGGTTTTTAATCTCCAGGCCCCCCGCACAGCGCTTGCCAAGAGCCAGGCCCCCAGTACGTTTGCTAAATGAGTGCATGGGTTTTCTGCTCTAGCTGGCCGTCTCAAATCATTGCCAAATGATGTATTCAAGGGTCCCTTCCCCGGACCTCTTTACCCACCGTCCTGTGATCCTTTTCAAAGGAAAAGAGCACCTCCCTGATGTGGGAAGCCCCACTTCCCTGCTTTAGGGCCGATGAAGGGTTTCTCGTTCTTACAGCCTCAACAGATGGTTTGGCTTCAGAAGAGAAGGTCCGTGCAGAGCTGGGGAATGCTTGGCTCCGGGGATTTACTTGGAGCGATTCCCTAGATGCGACGGGGAAAGCAAACCCCAAGGTGCAGGGTCAGCACCCCCGGCAGCGGGGCTTTCTCTGAGGCTCTCCCTGAGGCTCCAGCCCCCTTTCCTCATCTTTATTTCATCTGTTGCCAATCTCCCGAGCTTTAGATCACCTGTTTGTTCCCCAGTCTCCCAGAGCTTGAGCCCCAGCTTACAAGGAGACATATCACCGATGTTCCTGAGTTTCAGTAAGAATGATCATCAGAGGAAACAGTCCCGGCCTGGAAGTCAGGGGACGGGGTTCAAATCCTGACTGTCCCAACTCCCCATGTGATCTTGGGAAGTCATTTAACCTCTGGGTCCAGTTTCTCCTATGAAAGTGAGGGGCGTGACCACACGTCTTGCACTTCTAAAGCATCTATGGGGAAAACAGCAACAACACTTAAAAAAAAAAAATTGTGTGCTTCCCTGTCCTTATGGCATTCCAGCCTTACAAGAATCCCATGATTTGTAAGTCAAAGGACATACTCATATTACAGGTGATGAAATGTGAGTAGAGGTTGATGACCTGCCCCAGGTGACCCGGGCACCCGGGTCCTTTTGCCAGACCACACCTGCACCAGGGACACCACTAGAGCTCCCTCATTCCCAGGATCCTAGCTTCCTTTCCCTCCTCACCCCTAAATCCACCTGTCACTCAAAGAGAAGCAACCAAGACAAAGCGCCTAACTTAAAGGTCATACCCACGAGGGCTTCGACAAGGAACTCAGGACTTTCCCAAATTCCAAACCATTTCTCTCCAGAGCCGGGATTCCTGCCTCTCGGATTCAGGTGTGGGAGCAGGGGGTGTAGGACGTGCTAAAGGGATTGCGCGCAGAGGACCCGGTGCCATGGGAACATGGGCCCAGCCTCCTGAGCTGCGGAGGCAACAGGCTCCCCCAGTGGCGGGCACCGGTGCCCATCAGAACTTGCAGGTGGCGCCCTCTTGGAGACCGCCAGGCGGGAAGTGGGGGCGGTGGCATTCCCCTCGGCCTCGCCCTGGTCCGCCCACTCCCGGGGCGCAGCTCCCGCCCACCCTGTCCCCTGCGCCTACCTGGGAGTTTCCCTGCCTGCGCGCGTGCGTGCGCGCGCGACCACCGTCCCTAGCCGGGTCAGCTCTGCGGCGCGCCCCCACTTCCCGCAGTGTCCCCAGCAACTCCCAGCTGTCAGGCCAGCCCAACGCCTTTCTTGGGGACTTGGAGTCTCGCCACGAACACCCTCGGTCCGGCGCAGTGTCCCCGGAAATGCGGGTCTGCTGCCAAGCCCCGCCCCGCCTCGCCCTTGTTTACTGGAATTGTCGGGAGGCGCCCAGCAGGCCCCCCCAACTACCACCCGCCCAAGGCGTTGAAGGCCACTCTGGACGCGCTGCTACCCGCCCTTCCCCCAGCCGGAACCTGCCTCCACCACAGCTGTGCAGGCCCGGTAGTCCATGGGGTCTGTGGGGCGGCACGCTCCCTGACCCAGGGGACAGTGTTCGCTAGCTGGCCTCCGACGGGCCCGGGTTGGAATCGCAGAATTCCTACCACTCATCTGGCTGTGTTACTTAGGGCGAGTTCCTTAACCTCTCTGAGCCTACAGTTCATCTGCAAAGTGGGCATCAGGAGAGCCGGGCCGCACACGGTGAGCCGCGCAATTATGTAGGCGCACACCTGGCACCCCGTCAGCTCCCCGTAATGATAGACCTGTCTACCGAGGTGGAGGGCGAGAGCAAGAGTGGCGCAGAGCCACGCTGCACGAAACCACGCGCGTCTCCGCCCGCCCGCGGCCAGTGCCGCTCCGATGGTAACAGTGAAACGAAGCGAGGAGATCTGCGGGAGGGGTGAGATACGGTTATAAATATCTAGCACATATCAAATGACCTTGGCGCGGCCCTCCCCAGGGTTATGATTTGGCTCTGCTATCTTCCAGGAAGGCCACAGCCGCTCTCAGGGCGGTTCCTGAAACAACGAGTTCTGGGTGTGTATGCGGCTGAGCTGGCCCCAGCTGGCTGGTCGAGGGGCTGGAGAAACGCGAGGCCAGCATCGCCCCAGGCCGCGCCAGGCGCACTGCACCTCTGTGCCTCCTGCCCGGAGCTGGGTGAGGGGCCACCACAGTCCCCCAGAGACTGCTCCCCCATAAAATGAAAGCAGCCGTGAGGTTGTTGTTTCTCTATCAAAGCGAACACATATTTACTACAAAAAGGTTGGAAAACAGAAAACCAGTTTTTTAAAAGTCACCCATAATGTCACTCTACCTGGAGACCACCAGGGTTAATATTTTCTAAAACTTTTTTTTTTGAGGTGAAATTTACATGTAAAGTGCCCAAGTCTTAAGGTAAGGGGCGTTAATATTGTAGTGACTATCTTCCGGTCTCTTTTCTATGTAGTTATACAGTTATATCTTTTATAAAAAATTATTTTAGGGCCCTGGCCTGGTAGCTTAGTCGGTTGGAGTGTCGCCCTGATACCCCAAGGTTGCAGGTTCGATTGGGGTCAGGGCACATACAAGAATCAACCAATGAATGCATCAATAGGTGGAACAACAAACTGATGTTTCTCTGTCTCTCTCTCTCAAAAATCAACCAGTAAATTTTAAAAAATTAAAATTATTTTGTTCATAATTGTAAACTTTCCCTAGAACAGCAATACGCGAGACATTTTTACAGAACATTAAAACTTCTTGCAGACCTTCATTTTAAATGTATTCCAGCATACATCTGTATCATACATTTTTATTATTATTATTTTTAAAGATTTTATTAATTTATTTTTAGAGAGAAGGGGAGGGAGAAAGAGAAACATCGCTGTGCAGTTGCCTCTCAGGCACTCCCTGCTGGGGACCTGGCCCGCCACCCAGCCTTGTGCCCTGACTGGGAATTGAACTGAGACCCTTCGGTTCATAGGCTGGCGCTCAATCCACTGAGCCACACCAGCCAGGGCTGTAGCAACATTTTTAACCAAGTCTCTGCTCTTAGGACCTTAACTTGTTTCTAATTGTTCATTAAGGTTAGTAACCTCCAGATGAACATGCTTATCAATGAGCCTGTAAGCACTTCCTCAGATTATTCCCTTTTGTTCCCAGTGTTCTTCCTTCCTCTTCGTACCCATCCAGTTAGTTGGAGAACCCTGCGCTTCATAGCTGAAGTGGTGCTGGAGACTTGTGCGAATGACTTTGACAATCATGCAATCATTTTATTGGCTCTGCCTTGCAAACAATGAAGGCAGGAGGCTAGGCTAAGATTCAGCACTTCCAGTTCCCACACTGAGCACATCCTGTCCTTTTGAGCACAGGCCGCTCCGAGAAGATCCTGGAATCTAGGGCCTCGGAGCTCCGGGGGGCTGAGGCAGCAGGACCCGTTCTGTCTCCAGACCAGTCCAAGGCGGCTGTCCACAGCCCCCCTCCCCTCTTTTTCCCTCCCCAACCTGCTTTCTTCCTTCTTCTTTCTCCGCCCTGGCGCATCCCTTCTCCCTGCCCCTTTCCTGCTTCTCCTCCTCCTCCAACCTTCTTCCAGCCTCCTACTGAATAAAGGGAAAAGGTTTACTGTATTGAGAAAAGGTCTTATCTGTAATGTTACCGATCACCAGCCCCCTACCCCCTTCCCTGGCTGTGGACCCCAGGTGCAGAGAGACTACACTTAATCACCCTGTCAGTTCGCAGCGCTGGAACTATGGGTCTGCGCCCCCCTCCCATGATGAATGTAGCTGTTTATTCCCTTTTGTCCTCCCACTCCCTCCCCTACAGGCGGCCACTCCGAGGTGTTTAATACACATGCTTTTGTTTCTCCGAGTTCCTGCGAAAGGTGTACTGTATGAGTGTATACAAGTGCTTTTTTTACCTTTTTATTTTGAAATAACTATCGACGCACAGAAAGTTACAAAACAGTACACAGTGTCCCACGGACACTTCCTCCGGCTTCCCCCAATGGTGGCATCATAGAACTGTAGTTCAGTGGCAAAGCCAATTGACAGGGGTATAATAATACCGTCAAGTAGACTACAGACCTTATCATTCAGTTTCACCAGTTTTTGCATGCCCTTATTTGTGTGTGCGTGTGGGTTGTGTAGTTTTATACTATTCAATCCCATAAATAGTTCTGGGTAACCACTGCCACAATCGAGATACAGAATTGGTGCCCTATGGTACTCACATGCCCCCCGCTCAGGTCTTCTCTGCCTCTGTAGTTCTGTCATGTGGACAAAATCTTCCGGGGAGATTCCAGTTTGCAGCAGAGGGTACATCCACCCTGTAGGGCTTGCACCTCCTCCATCTACCGCTCCACTGTACTTTGTCTCCCACCCCCGCCCTCTCCCCTGATTTATTCCTAAAAGCTTTGAAGCGTGCTCAATTCTCTCCCACTTAAAAAAAAAGTTTCTTTATCTATACAAACACACAACTATCTCTTGACTTCCGTGCATGCCCTGCAGCAAGCCCCTTCCCACCCCATGGATCTTTCCCCGGGTGGTCCTCCTCCACTTCCGAGCTGCACCTAGTTCGACCCTTAGTGCTGCTCCTGGGCCTTCGCATGGACACAGATGGCACGGGGGAGCCTGTTAGCACGGAGGTTTGGACACTGCAGACCTGGGATTCCAGATGCATATGCTGGGTGCTATGTTCCATCAGCAAAGCTTGACCTCCCTGCTCAAACATCTCCCCCCACCTTCCTACATGAAGTCTGCGCACCCCAGGCCCTCTCAACACTGCTGGTGGGCTTCGCGGCCGCCAACCCCGCTGTGTTCACAGTTGCCCCTGTGCTGATCGGATTAGTCTGCTCCTCCAGGAATGAGTGCCCCCAAGGGTAGGGGGTGTTAACCACCTGGGTTTACCTGGCCGCTGTATCACCAGAGGCTGACATAGAGCCTGGCACTTAGTAGGTACCCTATAAACAGGTGTAGGATGAATGAAAGAGTGCATCACTCAGTCAGTCAGAGCTGCCCACTTTGTTCCCCTCTCAGCTCCTTTCCTCCCTTCAGGCCTTCTGTCCCTTCGCCCAGGCCTCCTCCCCTGAGACCAGGAACTGAGAACATGACGCCTGAGGTCTCAGAGGTCCCTAGGCTAGCCAAATAGCTCAGCTGGTGAGAGCGTCATCCTGATACGCCAAGGTTGTAGGTTCAATACCTGGTCAGGGCTCATACAAGAGTCAGCCAATGACGGCATGAAGAAGTGGAACAACGAATCAATGGTTCTCTCTCTCCCTGACTCTAAAAATCAATAAATTAAAAAGAAAGGTCTCTTTTGTGCCCCCAGGCGTGACCTACCTCCCCAGACAACCCACAGGAAAATAGGCCCAACAAATCGTTCTAGTTCCTTGGAAACCGATCTCGTTTTTGTCTTGTTATTTAGGGTTGTGTGGAAAGGGTTAAAGCGCTTGCAAAGAGCGAGGCACCTCCCTCTGGCCATCCCTGACAACTCTTGAGATGCTCTGCAAAGGTCAGATGTTTCCAGAATCTCAACAGACTGCCTGTGTCTGTTTAAAGGGACAGACGAGTTCCCGGCCCCCAGCCAGCTCCCCAGCCAGCCTTCTGGGCAGTTCTGCCTCCTTCTGCAGGCAGCGGGCCAGATGCCTGCCGAAGAGCACCTGCCCCTCCCCCTCTCATGGCCCCTGGCGGGTCTGAGCTCTCCGAAGCCCAGCCTGAAGTCTGGGGGCCGGGGGAAGGTTGGCATGCCAGAAACAGGGCACAACTGTTTGGGCCTGTGATGCCCCAGGAATGATGGGGGAGGGGCAGTTCCCTGTGGACACTAAATTTGTTCAGCCGAAAGGGACTGTATTCTGAACTGTCATTGTGGAGATGAGGATCAGAGAGGGGTGGCTGTGATGTCATGTAGAAAACCCTGGGCCCTGGCCGTGTGGCTCGGTTGGTTGGAACATCATCCCATTCGCCACAGTGTTGTGGGTTTGAGTCCCCGTCGGGGTGCAGATGGGAGGCAACTGATTAGTGTTTCTCTCTCACGTTGGTGTTTATCTCTCTCTCCCTCTCCCTCTCCCTCTCTAATCAATAAAAACATATCTTCAGGTGAAGATTAGAAAGGAAGAGGAAGGAAGGAAGGAAGGAAGGGAAGGAGGGAGGGAGGGAGGGAGGGAGGAAGGGAGAAAGAGGAAGAAAATCCTGGACTCAGAGACAGGACACCGGAGCTCAAAGCGCAGCTCTGGTGCCATGAGCTGTGGACTCTTGGGCACAGTGTCGGTCCTTTCTGTGCAGCTGCACCCACCTGACCCATGGGGACACAGCCCTCCCACCCCAGGCCACTTGCCCAAGGTCACACACAGCACAAACCAAGGTGTCCTGACTCCAGTCCCAGGCCCAGTCAGTCCCCACAAGAGGCTACACATTTACCTCGAGTGCTTATACATAATAAAAAGTAGCTGAAGGCTGAAGGTACATTTAAATAACCCTTGTCTTTCATTACTTATTCATGTTCTTTATAGAAAAATTTAAAAATTCTGATAAGCACGAAGAAAAAGTTTTATATCCCAATCCCCTGGAGTTAATAACTGCTAATATTACGACATTCCCTTTCATATTATCAAAACATATATAATTTATATACTTTTTTTTCTTTTAAAGGTTTTACTTATTTACTTATAGAGAGTGGGGAAGGGAGAGAGAAGGAGAGGGAGAGAAACATCAATGTGTGGATGCCTCTCACATGCCCCCAAATGGGGAACTGCCCCGTAACCCAGGCATGGGCCCCGACTGGTCATCGAACAGGCAACCCTTATGGTTTGCAGGCCGGCGCTCAGTCCACTGAGCTGCATCAGCCAAGGCTAATTTATATACTTTTTCAACAATGAGATCATAGGAGATTGTATATATGTTCTTAAAGGAGGCACTTTCGGGCTTCTCTGTGGTGTATCCAAATTGCCAGCCTCACTGCTCTTGAGTTTCAGGACCGTTATGAAGTAAAATAAGGGTCACTTGACCTCAGGCTCTGTGACACCTCAACAGTCCATCTGACGTTGGCGCCGGCTACGAAGTGACCACATGGCGGAGGTGATGATCCCCGTCAGGGGTGGCCCGGTGGGAGGGTTCATCTCACTGCTCAGAACAGCATGCAGTTTAACAATGTGAATTGTTTATTTCTGGAGCTGCCCATTTAATATTTCAGACTGAGGTTGCCTGTGGACAAGGGGGGACTAATATATACATTTGGGAAATAGGGAGAGAGAGAGAGAGAGAGAGAGAGTCTGGCACAAATAATGCCCTTTTATTACAAAATCTTTTATTACAAAATCATAAGCATGTAATTCTGCAACATAACACTATCACCCTCAAGCACACCCTATGACATTTAGGTGAAATGTTCACATTAAAACTATAAACTATTACACCCATATTATGACCCTACCAACCACACTCAAGCAGGCGTTACTTCTGCTGGTTATAAAATTGGACTCAAACCTAGCTCTTTATCTGACTGCAAAAGCTGTGTTACATTTTTAAATAACTGTAAAGCTACCACGAATATCAACGTGAACAGAAGGGCACGGCAGGAGACGGTTGTTTGCGGTGGGTGGTAGGCATTCCCAGGGTTCACCAGTATCTCCAGCTCCCTTCCTTCTGGGCACAGGGAGGTTAGCCATCCATATACTCTGGAAATGAGGTACAACCCTGTGACTGACTGCCTTTGGCCAGTGAAATGTAGGGAAAAGTGACAGGTGTCCCTAGGGGACACCCATGCTTTCTTCCCTTGCTCTGGTGACCCCTGAGGCCTCCTGTGGTGAAGGTGGCATCCTAAGATGACAGAGGTGCTATGACAACTCAGGTGCTGCCTACCAAGAGCTGAGCTTTTGTGAGCCATGTTGGGAATGAAGCTGAGAAATTTCGTCTTTGGTGTTTTAAGCCAATGAGATGCTCAGAGGTGTTTGTTACCACAGCATACCCTAGCCTATCCTGACTGATGGAAGTAGTGATGAGGGAGTTCCACGTCCAAGTCTGTGTTTTCCTATAGTTTTCATCCCTGCACAAGGAGAAGATATCTCTTCAAAATTTTAAAAAGAAGAGTCAAGATTCACATTCACACAAATGGGAGCATAATATACTCATTGCTATGCAATGACCCTCTTTTTCTTAAAACCCACCATTTCCTAGGTCATTTTATATAGATCTATCGCATTCTTTTAAAAAAATTTGTAAATTTATTCATTTTTAGAGAGGGAGAGAGATAGAGAACAATAGAGAGAAATGTTGATTTGTTTTTCCACTTATTGATGCATTCATTCGTTGGTTCTTACATGAGCCCTGACTGGGGATTGAACCTGCAACCTTGGCTTATTGGGACAATGCTCTAACCAACTGAACTACCTAGCCAGGGCTTTACCCCATTTTTTTTAAACAGCTGCATAGTATTCTAATCCTTGTATTATATTATAATGTATTATAACTGACCTCTATGGAGAGACTCATAGATTGTTTCTGGTTACTCACAAAATACACACTCTAAGCCATGGCTAGTCTGTGGCAACATTTGTGGGAAAGGAAGTACTGATATTTATTTTTTTCTTTCTTCATTCTTGTCTGGGAGTTTACAGCTCAGCACTCAAGAGGGTGCACAGACGAATAAGCCAAGCGTGCCCAAGCCCTTCCCAGGATTTACGCTTGAGGGGCTGGGGAGTGCCTGCGTGCGTGTGCGTGAAGCTGGGGGCTGGCCCCAGGAGAGCAGGCGAGGCAGGAAATCACGTATATACGCAAGTTGGGCTGGACTGACCCTAACTAATGGGCTCAGGCAGCTCTCAGTTAACGGCCTGGAAACTCCAGAGCTCTGAATAAGTTCTGACTCATGGACGATCATCCATGAACAAGTCATCTTTTGCTAGTTTTCTCTCAGCACAGGGCAAAACCTTTGGGAAGGGCCTGTGATGTTAATCATTATCATCCTGAGAAACAGGTATTGAGGCCTCTTCCCATTTCTTTATTTCTATTCAGGGGCTTTTTACAATTGCTTTTCAAGATGAAAATGGCTTTTTTTCTTCCCTTATTATAAAGAAAATGCTTGCTCATTGTGGGAAAAAACAATCAGACAATACCGAAGCGCAGAAAGAAGAGAATAAACAACACTCAGGGATGCCACCGTTGGCATTTTGAAGCGCATCCTTCTAGTCTGTCCGTGTGCACTAGTACACCCACCCTGGCACACTGATATAGATTTCTGCCCTCCCGTGGGGGGCTGCCACATGTTACACCGTAGGGGGGCGGCCCAGAGCGTCTTGTCTTCTCCCTCCCTGCTGTAGATCTAGCAGAAGGTCATAGCAGCCCTGGCTGGTGTGGCTCAGTGGGCTGAGCACCAGCCTGCGATCTGAAAGGCCAACGGTTTCATCCCTGCTCAGGGCACATGCCTGGGTTGCGGGCCAGGTCCCCAGCTGGGGGCGTGTGAGAGGCAACCACACATGGATGTTTCTCTCCCTTCCTTTCTCCCTCCTTTCTCCTCTCTTTAAAATAAATAAATAGATAAATAAAATCTTTTTTTTAAAGGTCATAGCAAGACTTAATACGCCCTTAATAAGCTTAATAAAGGCATTTAAACGAGGCATTATGATCTCAACATTTTGCACCGGGAAGATCTCCGCCTTCCATGCAGTTGGGAGTGAATTCGCGGACAGACGAGGGACCAGCTGCTTCATCTGTTGCCTTCTAGACCTGCCTTTCCTGCTTTCCTGGTGGGCAAGTCCCTGCCCCTCTCCGAGCCTCACCTGTAGCTGAATACATGTAACACCTTGTGGGGACACATGACTCTGTGGAGTCCTAAGTACTCAGTACTAGGGCTTAAGCGGAGGCGCTGCTGGGGCCCAAAGCGGCAGAGGAGGGCGGCGTGGAGATTGCTCGGCCCTGGAAGAACGCAAGGATCACAGCGTCTTCCTGGGCGAGACTTACAGGTAACACATGCCGCAGAATCCTAGAAAAACTCAGAGCAGAAAAGAGCCGCAGAGATGAGGGTGCTGCCCCCTGAGGCAGCAATTTTGAATACGTGTGTGTCGCTGACACCACCCCAGGGAAAAAATGGGTGGGAAATGCGGATTTTCGCTCTTAAGGTATTCCCACCTCTGGCTTGGAGCCCCGGGAGGGTCTTCCTGAGACTCTGCACTTCTGTCATATACGGCCTTAGACAAGGGCTTTAAAGCCTCGGGGCGCCTCAGTTTTCCCATCCATAAAACGGAGCTTCTGACCTTGCCCTACCTGTCTTACAGGTAAGTCGGCGTGAGGCGGCAATGAAGCACCCTAATGTGAAAGTGAGCTGGAAATCTAAAGTGTTTTCACTCCAGGAATGCTGCCTCATCAACATCTCTGGTCCATCGCCCAGCTCAGGGAGGCTTCACACTGTGACTTACTTACATGGGACTTACAGGCCGGCGTTTGCAGAGAGCCCCTGAGCGCCAGGTGCTGCTCTGGGGCTGGGAGACAGTGGAAGGAAGGACAGACAAGGCCCTTTCTCACAGAGTTTCGATGCCAGTGGACAGACAGACAACGAAAAGGGAGACAAAACTGGCTCTGGTCGGGTGATCTGTGGGTTACAGCGTTGTCATGATACACCAAGGTTCTGGGTTTGATCCCCGGTCAGGGCACCTACAAGAAGCAACCAACGAATGCCTAGATAAGTGGAACAACAAAAAATCAGTTAAGAAAAAAAAAACTTTTTTTTTAAAAGGGTGACAAAATAGAAGCAAGATAATTTCAGAGAGAGGCACGTGCCCGGCATGAAACGAAGCAGAATGAGGTCCATTGAGAGGCGCCAGGCAGGGGCTAGTTTAGGGGGACCGAACAGGACTTCTCCGAGGAGGGCGCCCCTAGGAACGAAGACCTGAGTGACAGGGACAGCCATGCCAACACCTGGGCACAAAGTGCTCTGGAGCAAGGAGAAAAGTGCAAAAGCCCCAAGGCAGGAACACACTCCTGTTCAAGGAACTCGAAGACGAAGACGCAGAAGCAGCAGTGGGAGAGGGTGGCGGCTGGGGGGCGGGGTAGAGGAGGCGGGCCAGGGCTTGCGGGGGGTTTAAGCCGAGGCGCCACATGATAGTTGTGTTGTTCTAAGATAACCCTCCATTGGGTTTGGGTTTGCAGTCCCATCTCCCACAGGCCGTGTTGGGCGCCCCAGAAAAATGTCAGGGCCTGCAAGAGCTTTATCTATGAACCAGCCCAACCGTCTGAGCTACATACTAGCAAAACTGGGACACAGAGAGAAAGGCGGCTTGGCTACCGTCACCCTACTGCTGCTGGCATTCAAGCCCAGGTCTCTGATCCTGGCCCCTGAGCCCCCTCCTTCATCCCCAAGGCTTCCCCACCAGGGGAGGCTGGGAGAGTGTTTTCATGAGGCCTGAAGGCTGGAAGGGAACCCAGTGTCCCAGGGCTTCCTGCTTGGGTCTCAGCCACTGAGACCCCCGGGCTGGGTTCCAGGAAGAAAGGGCATTGCCCAGCTGGGCCCTGTCCTACATCCCCAGGCCCAGTCCTCCCTCCTCAGCCGTAGGGGCAGGGAGGAGGGGCCCGCTCCGCCAGCCCAGCCAGCCAAGAGCAACCTGATCAAGCAGGGAACCAGGAAACAGGGCCTTCAGCCAGACAAAGCGCCAACTGAGCACCTGGAGCTTTTGTTCCCTTTATTCCCCTTGCAAACTTTCCCAGGCACCTGCGGCCGGGCCTCAGGAGCACCTGGGCCTGGACGGGGCTCCCACGAGATCCTGTTCTTCTGCAACAGGGAGCGCCCGGCTCGTGACCCTGAGGGAGGTCCCATGGTATTATAACAACGACAACAGCCAAGCAGCCGCCTGAGCTCTTGCCACACACAGGTGTCATCTCATTTAACCCTCACACCGAACCAGTATCAACATCCCCACTTTACCAATTAGGAAGTGGAGGCACATGGAGGTATGATGACCTGTGCAAGGTCACATGGTATCAGGAAGTAAAAACGGTATGGGCTTTGGACTCGAGGTATCCCACCCCTCCCCGCGCCTATGACCTTGGACAAAGCATGTGCATTTCACCAAGTCTGTCATCTGATTCTGACCTCCGTGGGTGACTGTGCAGGTGGAATGATTTGGGGTGCTCGAAGCTTGTGGCACATGGCTCCCAACCCAGGCACGTCTTGCCACCCTCCTCCCACAGCTCTGTGGACTTTGGGCATGTGACCAAAGCTCTGTGAACCTGGGCCCGTGACCACTGCCGAGTCTCGGTTTCCTCATCAAAGAAGTAAGTTCAATAACATTACCTCACAGGGCTCCTCTGAGCTCTTTGGGGAGGGATGCCTCATCTTTCTAAAGCAGCCAGGCGCCGGAGAGCATCCAAGGAAGATGTCACTTAACAACGCTGTCTTCTCTGCTTTCTACCAAAATAAACACAGACACACAAACAGGAACACCAGGCGCTGAGGCATTTTCCATTGGAGAGAAAAAACCAGCATTTCTCACATCGTGGGGCTCAGGGATTTTCTCAGAAGGAGAACTAGGAGATAATATGGCCGCCAGCGTTCTCTCTAGTTCCACACCTGAGACAAGACACATGACACCACCCAAGATGGACGGCTGTAGGCTCAGGCCAAGGGTAGGGGCAACCCACCAGGGATTTCTGCCGTGAAAGCAATGACGATGATGATGGCAACAAAATCTTTAGCTGTAAACCAGCTGATACTGATCACATTCTCATTGTCTGCAAAGTCACTATGGACACGTTCAGTCCCTGTCCTCCATAACGGAATAAACATGAAAACAGGAAAACGTGAACACTACGTCTGTTGCAGGTACACATCAGGGTGGGGGTCCCAGCTCTTCCCAGTGGTCATGTCTGTTTCTTTGATCCATGCTTTGGGGATCAATTGCCCCTTCTCTAGTCTAATACTGCCATTCGAGTGGCACTGCCAATCATCCTACATCACTACCCCTGGCCACAGTGTTTGATCCAAGGGGATGGCATGTAATATAAAAAAAGCCATGCTTATCAGAGCTTTCACCAGGATTTAAACACTGGAGTTGGGCAGTTGGCTGGAGCATCATCCCAACATGACAAGGTTGTGGGTTTGATTCCCTGGTCAGAGCAGATACAAGAATCAACCAATGACTGCATCGATAAATGGAACAACAAATTGATGTTTTTCTCTCCCTTCCTCTCTCTATCTCTCAAATCAATAAATACATTTTAAAAAATTGGAACTGTGGAGGAAAACCCTCTTCCCCTTGGATCGCTGAGCTTGAAGGAGAGAATGTACACCATCTGACAGACATTTTCTGGGTGGAGAAAGCCTGTTTGCAGAAGCAGGGGGTGCACACATGCTGAGCGGAGGAGTGTCCCCACGTCATCATCCCAGATGCCTATGTCCCCAAGGCAGGCTCAGCCCTTCCTGCCCAGCCCCTGGTGGTGCGGTCCAGTGAGCCAATAAATTCCTCTCTGTCCCTTGCAACTCAAGCACCCTGCATGACCCAACCACCACGCATCGGTCCAGTGGCCATATACACACCCACGCTGTGGGAGAGATGCCGCAGGCAGAACTGGAGGCACCTTGCCAAGTGAAAGTTTTAAGCAATCAGGTTGTGAAGTCAGACGCAGACAAAAACACCTCATTCGTTCAAGTCAACAAATCTTTACCCAGCCTGTACTGGCGTTATGCACTTAGGACAGAACAGGGGCAGAGACAGATAAGTTCAGTTTTCTCACTTGGGAGTAATCTCAAAGGACTCCCTAGAGCGGGAGAGGCTTGAAGAGGTCCCTGGGGGATAGTGAAGTCTGGTCAAGCAGAGAAGGGCGGACAGGAAAGCAAAAATAAGGACAAGGGAGCATAAGACTGTGGTGTTCCTAAAGGCACAATGTCTTTTTTTTTAAACTATATTTTATTGATTATGCTATTATAGTTTTCCTGATTTTTTTCCCCTTTACCCTCCTCCACCAAGTACCCCTCCACGTCCTCACGCGATCCCCCCACCTTTTTTCACGTCCATGGGTCATGTGTAAAAGTTCTTTGGCTACTCCCTTTCCTATACTGTCCTTTACATCCCCATGGCTACTCTGTAACTACCTACTTGTACTTTTTAATTCCCTCCCCTCTTCTCCCATTCCTCCAAACCCCCTCCCATCTGGCAACCATCAAAACGCTCTCCATATCCATGATTCTGTTCTTGTTTGCTGAGTTTGTTGTTTCGATTTGCTTGTTGATAGATTTGTATTTTTTGCCATTTTATTGTTCCTAGTTTTGATCTTTTTCTTTTTCTTAAATAACCCCTTTAACATTTCATTGAATAATGGTTTGGTGATGAAGAATTCCTTTAGCTTTTTCTTGTCTGGGAAGCTCTTTATCTGCCCTTCAATTCTAAATGATAGCTTTGCTGGCTAGAGCAATCTTGGCTGTAGGTTCCTGCTGTTCATGACTTTTGACTATTTCTGGCCAATCCCTTCTAGCCTGCAAAGTTTCTTTTGAGAAATCAGCTGACAGTCTTACGGGAACTCCCCTGTAGGAAACTATCTTTTCTCTCACTGCTTGATCCATAAACACCCTTCCTGAGCTATAAAGCAATCTGAGATGGCTGCTACTTGTGCTGGGCTTGGAGGTTCCCAGGCAAAGCCAAGCTGTGACTCTAGGCTGGCGCTGCTAGTGCTGGGCCTGGGGCTCGCTGAGGCCAGCTGTTGCTTGCATGAGAGGATTTAGGGAGTTACAAAGCATAAGCCAAGACCAGCCACTCATGTGGAAAAGCAGCTTGGGTGGGCCCGTAAGTTGGGTAGGGTGGAGTCTCTGGGGATCTCCAGTGCAGGTCAAAGAGCGTTAGCCAGGCTGATGAGTCTCAGATATGGCACCAGCCTGCCAGCTCAGCCTGGATGGATGCGGTTTCTTTAATTCTGTAGTTGTCAGACTTCCATTCAACTGGATTTCTGATGGTTCTGAGGGATGGTTGCTCTATACCGTCACTCAGTTGTAATTTTGGTACGGTTGTGCGAAGAAGAGAGTCATGTCAGCCTATGCGGCCATCTTGACTGGAAGTTCTTTTTTTTTTAACCTTCACCCGAGTATATGTTCACTGATCTTAAGAGAGAGGAAGAGGGAGAGAGAGAGAGGGAGGGAAAAACATTAATTGGTTGCCTCCTGTACGTGTTGAGACTGGGGATCGAACGCACAACTTTTTGGTGCATGAGATGATACTCCAGCCAACTGAGCCACCTGCCGAGGCAAGGCACAGTATCTTGTGTCTTCATAGAGCCTGGCTACAGGAGGCCCTCAATAATGCTTAGTGCGTACAGGAGTCAGTGAATGAATGAAGCAAAGTACAAGTCATTTGGGGGAAAGGCAGGTCATCCAGCTGGGCTGGAGAAGAGCTACTTTTAGAGAAGGTACCGTGGAGGAAGGGAGACTGAAGCCAGGCCACAGGGGACCTCGCTGAAAAATGTGAACTTTGCCTGAGCCACATCACACAATCCCAGGGCGGTGACGGGCTGGCCAGGCAGCAGAGTGGCTCCCGTAGGCCCTGTGCGGCCCCCATCTCTGTTGTGGTCGCCGCACCCAGCCGGGCTCCACCCAGCACCCTAACCAGCACCACAGCCCCCGAGGTCATGCCCCAGACACCGCCGCCCTCCTGGCTCCTGGGCACAGCTGCCAGCACAGCAGTTCTGCCCAGTCTGTAATTTCACTATGATCTCCTCCCCAGCCTGACCAGTCCTGGCCCTCTGTGCCCAAGCCATACGCCGCGGCAGGAGCTGCCCGAGCACGAGAAGTCTGGCGTCCACACCAAGCCTTGCACCTGGGCTGCAGAGACAGGGTTGAAACATGCTACCTGGGCACAGCCCAGTCCACTTAGCTGACTCCTTATAGCCCAGGAACAGACAGATGGCGCCCCCTCGTGGTCAGAAGCCGCCCAGCACCTTTGTCTTCCTGGACACTGAGAATTTGTACCTTTACCTTTTTATCTTTTAAAAATACCTTCCTGAGAAGCCAAACACACAAATAAATCATTTGGATTATTACACAGCTTTCCATTTCAAGGAATCTCATAGTAATGCCTTTTGGGAAAAATGGCTTTAGATTTTCCAAAGCCCAAGCAAATTTTTCTGACTTTAATTTCTTTGAAGCTAAGGCAGACAGATGAGATGTCTGGAAACTGTTGTTTTAGTTACTTGCCAGCTCTGTGATGCGTCTCCCCAGGTCAAAATGTTCCGTGAGGTTACGCAACAAGCCTGCCAGTATTTTGTAATTCTCATAGCTCTATTCGGGCAGATAGATACCTCGTCTGCTAAGTGAATTTTACAAGTAAGGAGGATCCTCTATGCACATTCTTCAACTTTGAAAACTCAGCTTTTCACCTACCTAAGTGTTTGTTTACAGTGGAGGCCAACCTCTGAGTGTCGGGAATGTTTGCCCGTTTACAAGCATTTTTGTCCATTACGTCATGCCTTATCTAGTTGCTGGAAGTGGTGGGGGTTGGGGTGGGGTATGTGAAGAGGAAGGAGATTCCAAAACATCTCAAGACAGATTCTGATCGCAGGGGCCTATATCCACCTTAGACACAGCATCCACACAGGACACAATCTGCAAACAACCCCAAATCAACGGCAGAGTCTAAATGAAAGAGAAACTATGCACGCACTGAGAGCAATAACAAGACTGGGTGGAAGGCAGACGGTAGGGTACTTGCTGGAAATATAGTTTGAGAGGAGTCTGGAAGAATGCTAGACCCACAGATGGAGGCCTTCCGGGGGCTGGAGAGATGTCAAGGAGAAGTTCAGCACTGACACATCTTTGGGGATGCAACCGTTATACCCGCTAAGGCACAGCGGCCCACCTGGACCTCCTCTGCGTGTTGTGCCCCCGCCAAAGACACCACACGCCTTCCCCTTCCCTTCTGGGCTGCCGCGTGATCAAACACGAACCACTACCAGGGGTGCCGGGCCCCTGTACACCTCTCACTGCTCCTAGCAGGCCTAAGGCTGTACATGGGGTGTCAGGGTACCCCCTGCCGGCACGGCCTTGGTGAGGCTCCACTAATTACGCCTTCATTCTGGCCCTACCTGCATCTCAGAAAGGAGCAAACCAAGTCCTTTGGATCCCGGTTTCCAACTCCAGCAGCCAGGAATACTCACGGTCCCTGCAGAGAACTTCGGCAGAGTTGGCAGAGGCCTGAACACGGGTGTGGCTTCAGTAGACAGGTGCCAGCCATCCACTCTGACTGTGACAAGTCTGGAAGTTTGTCCCAGCCCTTGGGTTCAGCACAGAGGGCATGGATTAGGAAACGTGGTACCCGAAGCGGGGTTGCCGGAGGGCAGGAGTCAGCTGTCTAACCATCTCTCAGACAAGGAAGGTCATTAGTGAGGAATGCTGGGTGTGCGGATTGCGGGATTCCACTGGGCCTGTCTGGTCTCCACCAGTGATTTTTCGAAAGACGAAGAGGAGGCCGATTTACTCATCGACAGCAGGGTATGCAATCGTCACATGGTTTGGGGATAGCAGGAACCCCAAAAGGCACTCCATGAGCAAGGAATTCAGCTGAAGACAATCAGATGCACCAAATAGCTAGAGACATTGGGATATTATCAGATCAGGAAAGACCACGGCAGCTTCTCCCACCAGAGCTTTGAACCCCTCAGACACGGCCCCCTCCCGTGGCCACAAGGACTATCGCCCCGGGCAGTGTTTTCGGAATGGGCTCACAGCCAGTTCTCTGGGAGAGACTCTGCCCTCAGGGATGACCTCAGCTTTTGGGCCTGTACCTGTTTGGATCTGGCTCATCACGAAATGATCCAGTTAGACTTTGCCATCTGGCTTCTGGACAGAGCGGCTTGGTTCCTAAGCTTTGTGGGGAGGGGTGGGACATGATTTGGTTCTAGGTAATAGAAACTCTAGTGAAGCTGGCTTCGTCACTGAGGACAGTTATTGTCATTTAATAGGAAGCCCATGGGAGTGTGGCTTGATATGGCATCGCAGTGAGGACATAAAGGGACTGTGCCCGTTTCCCTTCACTCATGACAGCGCCTGCTTCCAACAGAACCTGTGGTCAAACATTTCAATTTTTGCCAATCTGCTAGGTGCAAAGCGGTACCACCATGTTACTTCCCTTTTAATTGCCCTTATTATGAGAGACATTGAGCATTTTTTCATCTGCTGAAGGGCAGCTAGTTTTTTCTTTTCTGTGAACTTCGTCTCCACCAACGTTGCTCATTTCAGTTGTTGGTCTTGGGTTGGTCTGCTTGTCTCTCCGCTCTCGATGGAACCAAGGTGACAGTGCTGTCCGGGACATCGAGAGCTCCAGACATTAGGAACATTGCTTTCTGTTTGTAGCTGACTTCATTCTAGTTCCCAACCCTCTTCTCCATGCCCTGTGTCTTCTACCGATAAGAAAAGCTAAAAATTCACCACCAAACCAAGGCCAGGAACCGCCGACCTCCAGATTTTGGCACCGAGCTCATTAAATATCTCCACTCTTTAACCATTGCTTGTTAGGGTGTGGGTCGTGGGGCTGGGGTGCCCTGCTACTTGCTGATAAAAACATTTCTGACTGACAGTATGTGCCGTTCTCTTAGGACAGAGAACACTTGCCGAAGAAGTCACCTCTTCGTCTCTCTGGACTTTTCAGAATATTGGTCACCTTGGGGCACATGGCCTTTCCTGAACCAAGCGCCCTCTGGGGGTACAGGCTCTGCTTAGGCCAAGGGGGTGACTCCTGGGGTATGTGGGGGTCAACACCCCCTGAGGCATACGGATGCAAGGAAGAGAGGAGGCAACTGGGTGGGGGAGGTTTGAGCCTCGGGGAGCAACTTGGGTCTCTCTCGCCTGGACCAGTGCCCAACCACACTGCTCTAGGACCACACCTGTGCTCAGAGTTTAGAAAAATGTCCCACTCCTGAGGCAACAGTCATTTAAACCATAATGGACAGTTAGTTATTGATACATGGTCCGAATCTCCCTCAAGGAGGTCAAACAAATTGCTATATTTCCTTAAAGCAAAAACAAACTTTCCTTGATAAGTGAACAGGTGATACTTGCTTACACACTCCACGAGGGCAGGGCATATCTTTCCTATTTCCTGCAGTATCGCTAACCCTCAGCAACTGATGAAAAATGTTGGCCAGGACAGGGCCTCCCGTCTTAGACTTGACGACCTGCCTTGACCTTAACATCTGCCCACTGATTGGGGGACTGTCATGATTCCATCTGCTCCCACCTGACCTAAGTGTACTGAAATCTACTCCCCGTTTCCCCATCTCCACAGCAAGAAACCAGTGTCACGAGGGTCACCTTGAGGTGGGTCTGGAGTTGGGGCTGTTGAGCCCATGCTGGTCCCCAGGAGCCACCACTTCCTTTTCTGGGGTGGCCCACATCACCCCTTCACTCCCGCTCAGCCCAGGGTTGGAGGTCCCTGCTTTCTTCTCTTTTAAAAACAGGAATGGCTTTGTGACCCTCGCCAACCTTCCCACTCTCGTTTTCCACTGTAATTTTGCAAAGACTGCCGCCCGTGACTCAGCCCCCTTGACTTGCTCTGTCTTTCATCTTCTTGCCCAGAATTGAACTCCAAGTTCCTTTCACTTGTCCTCCTGGGCAGGATTCTACAGCAGTTGTCTATTTCCCCCATTATAAAAAGTAATATGTGCTTGTTAAAGACAATGTAGAAAATCCAGTTAGGTAGGAAGATGGAGTAAGAAAAAATAACTCCCTGCCCCATTACCTCGACTCAGCTTAGTTAACGCTGCCGTGCGTTATGGGAGGTGCTCTGGCAAGTCTCGTATGTCTGTTTCTTTTTTAATTTATTTATTGGGTTTTCGAGAGAGAGGGGAAGGGGGAGAGAGAGAGAAACATCAATTTGTTGTTGCACTCACTGATGCATTCGTCGATTGATTCATGTATGTGCCCTGATCGGGGATCAAATCTGCAGCCTCCACATAGCGGGACGACGCTCTAACCAAGTGACCTACTTGGCCAGGGCTCTCATTCATCTTTGAGTGCCTTTTGTTTAGAATTTCCTTCTAAATCTAAGCTCTAACTGTTAACCTTTTGTAAACCCTTCAACAAAACAATCAAGGTGATTTTTGCAGAGATTCTGACCTTGGCTTCTTCATTTCTGAAGTTTCCAAATTTTCTATGGGGAACACAGGTAGTTTTTGTAATCACAAAAATGTGACATGTGTGGTACGGGCCTGGCCTGTGTCCTTCCAAATTCATACACGTAACCCCCAGTGCCTCCAAATGTGGGTGTCTTTGCAGACAGGGTCTTCAAAGAGTTTAGGAGACCTGATTCTGGACCCACGCTTACCTGAGCTTGGTGGTGCAGATCCCAGTTCAGCTGTTTTCTTTCGGGGTTTAACTTTGCTCATCTGGAAAATGAGGATAACAAAAGCACGGTTATGGGGACTAAATAAATTAACGTATCCACAGTGCTCACACGTTGGATGAACATATCTAAACGACTCTGTCCAGTGCAGCAGCCAGCAGCCTCACGAGGTGTCTGAAACCTGCCTCATCCAGAGTGAGCCGGGCTACAGGAAGTGCACATTCACATCAGATTTTGAAGACAATACAGAAAGAGAAAGTGAAATATCTCACTAATAATTTCTGATATTGATTGCATGTTGAAATGATACTATTTTGCATTTATTGGGCTCAACAGAATATATTTTTGATTAATTTCACCTTAAAAATTTTTTTAAATGCAGAAGAGTTACTCATTCCCCCCTGGGTATCTCCCACGTATACATTAGGTATACGTGTGAATAAACTTCTGTTTCATTTTTTAAAATATTTTTTCATTTTTCAATTACAGCTGATGTACAATATTATATTACAAAGTGATCCCCCCCATAAATCTAGTACCCATCTGACACCACAGTTATTCCAATATTATTGACTATATTCCCTGTGCCGTACTTTACATCCCCATGACTATTTTTTGCTTCCTTTGCAAAAAAGTAAAAAATGAAATGTCGCTAGCAGAATATTTATAATTGCATCCGCGGCTTGCATTGTAGTATTGTGTGTCTATTAGAACAATGCCTGGCACGTAGCAAGAGTAATTGTAGCTGCTATCAGGGTTTGGTGCCTGGCACATGGTAAGTGCTTATCAAGCGGCAGTTTGTGTTCTGTAGACTTCTCACTGTGCCCTCTCTGCCCCTGTTTTGTACACCTATGCCTGGAACACGTTGTCTATTTCCTGCCCAGCTTGTCGCATCCACCCACTGTAAGAGCTTTCGGTCTTTTCTTTAATCTTCTGTCCTCCCCTCTCCCCGGACTTCTCCAGGGGCATCTGAACACACACACACACACACACACACACACTCACACACACACACACACACCACCCCCAACACTCCGGGCCATCATCATTCTGTTTCCTTCCGGGGCCTGCTCATCTGAGGCTTGATCTGTGATGCTCAGACAGATGGACCGTTGCCAGAGGGGGCTGCTGGCAGGCCGCCAAGCGGCTGCCCAAAGCGACCTCGACCCAGCTAAATCCACTCCTGCAGCCCCCAGGTCTGCCCTCAGCCTGGCAGCTGGTGGAGCAGAGCGGAAAGTCTCAGCTGTGGACTTGGACTTCTCGGTGTCTCAGGAGGGCAATGCACGCACCAGATGGCAAGCTTTCCACGCTGTTAGCAGGGCGAGAACAGGTTTGTTTAGGAAAACATCTCTGTCAGCCATTTGGTCTAGGAAGGGGCGGTGCCAGGGACATCACTGAAGGGAGATAGTGAAACATGTGAGGAAATAAACAACTTTACAGGGTTCGTTAACAGGAGACAAGACAGGAGAGAAGTTGAAAGGAAGGAAGTGGGGCAGGGTCTCCAACGTGTTGTGGTAAAACGCGTACCACACAAGTGACCATCCTAACCATCTCTAGGTGTGCAGCTCAGTGGCATTCACTACAGTCACTCTGTTATGCAAACAGCTCACCACTCGTCTCCAGAATGGTGTTCATCCTCCCACAGGGAACACCGGTACCCATGAAACAATAACCCTCCATTCCCCCAGCCCCCGGAAACCACCATCCTGTCTCCCATCTCTATGAATTTGACTTCTCTGGGCACCACATGTAAGTGGAATTGGGGAGTATTTGTCCCCTTGGTCTGGCTTATTTCACTTGGCACGGTCCTCGTGGCAGCCATCCTGTGTCCCACAGTGTCTATGCTATTCACATCCACTCACCAACAAAGTACAAGAGTCCCAGTTTTTCCACATCCTCACCAACACGTGTTTTTTTACGTTTTTTTTCTTTTTAAAAGATTTTATTTATTTATTTTCAGAGAGAGGGGAAGGGAGGGAGAGAGAGGGGGAGAGAAACATCGTTGTGAGAGAGAAGCATCCATGGGTTCCCTCTCGCATGCGTCCTGGCTGGGGACCGAACATGCAACCCAAGCATGTGCCCTGACCGGATAGCGAATCAGCAACCTTTCGCTTTGCAGGACGACACCCCACATCTGAACCACACTACTCACTTTCTCTTTTAATAATAGCCACCCCAAGTGTGTGAAGTTGGATCTCAGTGTGGTTTTGATGAGCATCATCCTAATAATTAGTTATGCTGATCAACTTTTTATGAGTTTATTGACCATTTATATATCGCCTCTGGAGAAATGGTTTTTCAAGTCCTCTGTCCACTGTTTAATCGGTTGTTTGTCTTCCTGTTGTTGATTTGTGCGATTTATTTATACTCTTCGGCTATTAAGCCCTTATCAGATGTATGATTTCTAAGTCTTAGCTCTCATTCGGGGGGCTGTCTTTTCCACCCCACGGACTGCTTCCTTTTATTCACAGGCGTTTTTAACTTTGACGTAGTCCAATTTATCTATTTTTTCATTTGTTGCCTGTCATATCCAAGAAATCATTACCAAATCCAATGTCATGGAGCTTTCCCTTCAGTTTTGGTCTAAGAGTTTTACAGTCTCACCTCTTCTGTGTAGGTCTTTGATCCATTGTGAGTTAATTTTTGTATGTGGTGTAAAGTCAGTGTCCAGTTTTATTCTCTTGCATGCAGACGTCCAGTTGTCCCAGCCCCACTTGTTGAAAGGACGGTCCTTTTCCTACTGAGTGTTCTGGGCACCCTTGCCGAAGACTGTCTGACCATACGCGGGGGGTTTATTTCTGGGTTTTCTCTTCTATTTCATTGACTGACATGTCTGTCTTTATAGCAGTAACACACTGTGTTGATTGCTGTAGCTTTGCAGTAAGTTTTGAACTCAAGAAGTGTGAGGCCTCTGACTGAGGTCTTCTTTTCCAAGGCTGTGAAGAATCCCTTGAGATTCTGTCTGAAAAGAAGTCTTTGGAATTTTGATACCACAAGACTTCTAAAGACCACGATCTGTAACATTCCACTCTAAATTGTTTGTTTTCCTGCTAGGTATGCTCCTTGATTGCCCCAGGCTGTGTCTTCTGCAAGGAGAAGTCCTAGCTGAGAGACTGGCGCCCCATCCAGGACGGGCACACAGCAGACGGATGACATGGGACCAGGAAGTGAGAGGCAGGGACTTGGGAGGTGAGCAGTGCAGGACCCCGGCCTGGGGGACTGGAAAACAAGCCCACCCAAACCCTGGGAGTGGTGAGGAGGATGCTGAGGGGTCCTACTGTTATGGAAAATGAAACGACCAGACACCGAGGGGTTTAGGAGCACGATCTTTATTTACGTGCACGGGCCCAGAGGAGACAGACTCCAAATTCTGAGCCCAGAACAATAGCCCCGCACTCCTTTTATGTTGGGCCAAATGGGGAGGGTCTCGGGAGGCGTGATACAGATTTGGCACAAAGCGGCTTACAGAGGTGGGAGAGAAGCATTTACAGCATTAGTCAGGGCAGATAGCATTTCATCTTTGGTATCAGCCTTGATTTCCTCTACATTACTGCGTGTGAGGTGGGAGGGGGAGAAGATTCCATTAAGATCTCGAAGGCCAGGGCCTCCCCAGTAGGCACACAGGCCACTGACGTGGCACTTTGTCATGGGCAAACCAAGTCGACCCAGCCAAGGGAGGAAGGCCAGGCGGGCTTGGATGGTGGCAAGGGGCCATCTGGAGCTGCACACCTGGTGACTGGCTTGGTCGGGTGAAGGATGTCTCTGCCGGGGTCCCTGTCTGGGTAGACACTGCCACCTTCTGGCTCACTGTTGACTGACTGCCCCACCTTAAGACATTTCTCCTTCACCTGCTTATAATCCTACCTTCCCAGAGCCCTACACAAGCCTCCCGCACTAGGGTGTGGCTGAACCCCACCATTTCAATGCCTCAGTCTCCTCCCACCGATGGCTTTACACAACCGTCACCGTGATACCTCTCCAAATACAGCTTTGTTTGCCTTCCTTCGCAGTGGGCTGGGGGCAGGGCCTCACGGTGGCCCGCACGCCACTGGGACAAAGGCATGCACCCCACAGTCCCGTTTCCAGTCCTTGTCCATGGTTTCTTTGTTTCATGGTTGATTGGCTTTCTTTCCGGAGAAGCCCCGGCCCCTCCCCGGCTCTTGTTCCCTCCCTGGCACATCTGCTCGGTCCCTGTAACCAGTGGGCCCGTTTGTCCGACTTATCACAGCGGTTTTCTCCCTTCCCTTCTACAGCGTGTGACTTCTCACCCCCTTTCTCTTTCTCCGTGTCTGAACTGTGAGCAAACACTTTCCTCCCGGCCTCCGAGAGAATCACTCTGATCTGGCCAAACACCCTTTGTTCCGGTCTCAAACTCAGGGGTGAAACCCCGATTCTCTGCACCAACCGGCAGGCACCGCTGGGAGACCCCATACTTGGCCTCCGGGTCTTCCCGCGCCTGAGGCCCAACCACGGAAGTGAACTGGGGCCACACAGTTTGGTGTCTTGCCTTAGACTCCAAAGACTTTGTCCTGGCCTTGTGCAGGGAGGCACTTAGACCTTGTGCATTCAGCTGAGGGGAGCGGGGGACCCGGTGCAGTGGTCAAGGCTTCCTGGATACACATTCCACCCATGCCGGCTGCTCGTCCTCTGCAGGGCCCCTTCCTGGTTTGAAGACCCCCTTAACCACTCCATGTTTCCTTTACCCCAGGCAAACCTATCCACTGGGTATGCCAGCAATGCAGTCCCTCCTTCCTTGTCCTCCCCTGCCCTGTGCCACATGCTTCCTGCTTGGGGTTGGAGCCCCTCAGAGGTCCCCACGAGACCATCTGTGTGCAGCCGGCCCGTGCAGGGCTTCCCGGCAGCTCACCGTCCTTGCCACCCCAACGTGGCCATCCGATATTCTGAAAAAGGGTGCTTGCTCCAGGACCCCCGGGGTTGCTAAGGACACCCGAGGTTGACCCAGGACTTCCGAAGGTGCCCAGACCCCTGAAGCCCAGCAGCACAAGCGTGCCGAGCCCCTTTGTTCTCTCGGCACTCTGTGGGGTCAACGTGAGCAACGGGGGAGGCTTAGCCGAGGAAGCCTCTCCAGGAATTGGGAGAAACTACCCTCTGTCCTGGTGACTGTCTCCCCACTGTCTGACCTAGGAGGTCCGGTCCTAGTGACACACCCCCACCTGCACTTGCCACCTTCCTTGTGGAATTTTGTGCCAGACACTCCCCACACGCCACATAGCTGGCCTCCCCGGAATGCCTTCAATAGTTGCCCACAGATCCTGCAATAGCGGTGCCACCCTGCCCACCCCTCGGAGCTCAGCACCTGGCCCCGGCCCTGGCTCCCCAAGCCCGTTTCAGCCTCAGAATGCTGTTCACGCAGAAGCCCCCACCTCCCACCCCAGCCCTGGCCAACCCAGCTATGGGAGCTTTAGGCCCCACAGAACCTAAATCCATTTGTACCCAGAGCACAGGTCCAGGCTGCACTGGGGACGTCCTGTGCCCGCCTCTGGCCGGAAGACAAGCTCAGTACTGCTCCTGCCAGGCTATTTTAACAAGCTCCCCGCCCCCCGCCCCCATCTCCTCAGGCCTGGGTGCCAAGAGGAAGCGTTGCCCAGAAATCTCGGTAACTGCCCCGCTCACTGTGCCCTGAATTCAACAGAGAGTGGGGGATGTACGGACTCAGAGCGGCTGTTTGTCCTTCTCCCTTCTGGAGACCCCCTGCCTCCACTTCCCCAAATAGACATAAACATTCCCCACCAGCAGCCATTGCACTTGAGACTACTCAGCGAGGCCCCTAGCTGGGCAGCTCCGTTGTTTAGAGCGTCGTCCGGATTCGCCAAGGTTGTGGGTTCGATTCCCAGTCAGGGCCCATACAAGAAGCAACCAATGAATTAATAAATAAGTGGAACGACAAATTGACGTTGCTCTCTCTCTCAAATCAATAAATAAATATTAAAAGCAAACACCCAGCAAGGAGACTAAAAAACCAAGGTTTCTGTAGAATCTTTCGTCTCTTCTCTTTCCAAGCTTTCCGGCAAAGCCCACCCATGTCTATTGCCTACCTTACTCTGACCAGCCTAGGCAAGCACTCGTAACACCCGGGGCTAGTTCCCCCACTGTCTTGCCCTTGGCAGGCCCAGCTAACTGATCACAGAACTCTTTCTAGGTGGCTCCTGTGTAGGCACCACCCAGGGATCAGAGAGGAAACCTCTGTCTCCCTGTGAAACTCAGGTCTAAATTATGGAAGAGATAAATCAAGCTCAAAGGCAAAGGGCCAACGCTCGCCGTGAATTCCTACAACTAGGCCGAGTCCACAGAGGCCAGTTCCAAGGCCGTCTTTTCTGTTTGACCAAGTAAGGGGAGCCCTCCGGAGACCAGGGCACCTTGGGGTCCACCCCA